>CM045761.1:105866520-106060191 GCA_025200525.1 Camellia lanceoleosa
TTGGCTCAAGCTTGAGTTTTCAGACCTCTGGAGCAGCCTAATGAGGGGCTTTATCCCCTTGATACTGATGAGCTCGACCCGACCTTGTTAAAAATTGATAACCTTGAGAAGTAAATAAAAAAGACACAGGGAATTAGCTCAATTCTCGACCTTGAGGATGGGTACACTGAGGCTGCCGTAAGGCTTCAAGATATATTCAAAATGCCACACATCGACCGTTTCGATGGGTCAGGAGATCCTATGGTACATATCTGTCTTTTATTGGATGTCCTGAAACCAATGGGTCTGACTAAGCCTTAAAAACTCTCTCTGTATGGAAGAACCCTGTCGGGCATAGCAGCCACTTGGTATGCCAAGTTGGATGATAAAGTGAAGCAGAATTGGGAAGAATTGGCTAAGCATTTGTCAATCAGTACTCTTACAATACCCAAATTGAAATGACCACTCAAGAGCTTGAAGCAACCCACTAAAATCCTACAGAGTCTTTTGTGGAATTTGTTGTAAGGTGGAGAGCAAAGACATTTGTAGACCGCCCGGAATTCCGCTCCGCGTGCGAGGGCGCGAAGTATGGTTCTTAGCTACTACAGTTCGGACTCCTGTCACGGTTCTGAATCTAATCTCACAAAGTGCAATATAAGACTGATAAATCACCAAAGAGTCCAAATCCGGCAAATTATTTTGAAAAATCGATTTTAATCAAAAAGTGCCAAACATGGACTGCTTTGCCAGATTTCAGAGTCGCCACCTAAATGTTTTGTTTTTGGAAAATTTAGGAAACCCTGAATCGTTCCTAAGGCCACGTGTCTGCCATCACCAAAGTTGCCTCAGCTCGGGAACTTGGGTACGAGAGGGGAAGGTCATGCAATGAACTTGGGTACTAACATGATATGTTGTTTTTAAAAACACATGTGTTCTTATTCCGGTTAATTAGCTAGCTTACTATGTGATGCGCATAGCATACAACTATAGACTAGATCACCTAAATTGGAACAAAACATCTCATGTTTGTTTATTTGAAAATGGTTTAAAGGTGCTACTCGCAAGTAGGCTAAGACGCGGATTTGCCACCCTCAAGTGGGCTTAGAAAGTATGGTGATTTGCCACTTCAAGTGGGCTTAAAACTCGCATTTTGATGAATTGTTCCAATTCAAGTAATGAAGCCTTCATCCACAGGCATTCATGCAGTTAAACACTTAAGCAGTTAGCCTCATGGTAAGCATGCTAACATGGCAACATACACATCTCATGCAGGGATGCTAAAGCATAAACACTCATAGTGTACTCCGAGCCAAAAAAGAAGCTAGTTAGTAATCATGCATGATCCTAGCTATGTCAACAATGCCTAATGCAACACATGCAAAAATGCAGCTAAAATAGGCTCGGCTATTCTAAGATGTCATGTGAATGCAACTTGATAACATGTATTCAAATTGGTATTGAAATACAATGTTTGTATGATGCACCGAGCCCGGTGCATACAAGACGAATGAATGGATGCAAACATGCTAGCATAAGGATGCTAATTGAAGCATGCCCTAAAACTAACCATCAAAAGCTGATAAGTAAAAGGGAGAAAGAAATGGGGGTTGGAAGACATGCATCACACACACGTACGCTTATTACAAAATTTGTGCCCTCTCTACAGAGGGTCCGAATAATAAGCTAAGTAGCTAATCTAAGCTAATTAAACTAATTATTACAAAACAAAACTAATTAACTAATTCTAGTTAACTAATTAGTTATTACAACACAAAGTGAATAGTTAAGTGCATTAATTAATTAAGTACAAAACCAAAGCATTAGCTAGCTACAAATAAGCTAAGTAAAGTAAAGAGATGTCCTCGTATAGAAGTGCATGCATGCTCGGTCACCTCTTTTGGAAATCCATTACAATGCCCCAACTTGCCTCTGTTTGCATTTGATCTCAGAACACTGCACAAAGCTCCAGATAGCTTCTACTCCATCATGGGAACCTCCAAGAACATTGCTGACCACTTAGTGGTGTTGTAGACCACCTGCCGACCACTTACATTTGCTGTAGACCAGAGAAAGTGGTCGGGTTACCATTTTTTTCGTCTCCGACCGTAAAATTCTGCACAACTCGGGTTTGTCGCAGAGAACAAGGAGGGGCACAACAATGTATTTGCAAGATATGTGTGCACAACCACCCTCCCTATCATTTCTCAAGCTCAAGGGAGTGTAGTTCTTGACTCTCGGGCCACCAATCGAGCATCGCAATGCACGATGGCCGAGAAGCCAAGATTGTGCGAATCAATGTGAATGAATGCACAAATAACACATAAGAGCCTTAACCTCTATCATGCATGATTAAAAGGGTCGGCGACTGAGAAAGGAGGCACGTTTCATCAGTTCAAGTATGAAACGTCCCTCGTTTCTCGTGTTTGGATTAACACCCTATCCAAACACCTATCCAAACACAATGCAATGCAACATGATCAACTTATCTATGCTAATAGCATGCGAACAATGCTAATGCAATATGAGCATGTCAAAACAAAGTCCTTAAGCATTGAGGCACACAACACTAAGGCTATAAAATGCAATGCACAATGGACTAAAACAACCCCAAATAGACTTCATGCATGCCAAGACAATGGCCAAAACACTCTTAAAAGATGGCATGAAAGGCTAGAAAATGCATGCTCATGCATTGACTCACCAATTAAGCATAAGAGCACAACTCTCAAACATGAGCAATGAGTGACAAATATGGAAGTGTGACAACACTACAAGCTCTGAAATCATGTATGAAATAATGCCAAACCATTCAAACAACCAAAGTATGTCATGCAAGAGGGCCTAAGGCACAAGGCTACTCAAGGAGGCTACACAAGAGGCATGCAATACATGGCACAAATGATTGAACCAATCACGGACAGAGCTCAAATAGGTCAAAACATGGACCAAAACATGCTGAGATGGGAGTTCACAAGTCTAGACAAGCCTGTATACGCATAGGCCACAAACAAGTCAATAATGCATAACCCTTGAAAGTATTCAAATAGTGAAAAAGTAGGGACATGGCAATGCTATATGCTCTAAAATAACATGGTAGATGATGTCAAATCATGCACATGTCACAAATGAAACATGCTATGGTGCTCAAAACTCAAAGCTAGCAAGGCCAATTGCACTACAACTATGCAATACATGAACCATATGGCCAAGGCAACCAAAAATAGTCCTAGAGCATGTCAAAATAATGTTAAAACACGTATGGACTAGAGCTAACACATGCTAGCATGCAAGGCATGAAGCATGAAGTATGCAGTATGCAAGGCCAATAAGGAGGATTACACTACACCTACCAAAACCAAGCATGAGATGACTTCACCAATAAAAATCAGAGTTGTATGATGGCAAAACAAGACAAAAAACACACTGAAATGGTGGCCCAAAAGCCTAGGCAAGATGGCAATGGCTCATTCTTAAGGCATAAAGCACCAACCCTCCAAAGCATTGAAAGAGTGAAAGATGTGAGGGCATGGCCACACTACATGCACTGAAATGACATATCAAATGATGCCAAATCATGCAAATAGCCCGAGCAAATGCATGCTAGTGACTTGGAAACTCAAGGCTAGTGAGCTAGAATGCACTATGGCTATACAAAGCAAGGCATGCATGACCAAAACAACATAAATCAGACCTTAAGCATGGTAAAACATGACCAAAATCTTGTTGTAGTTGAGCCAAATCATGCTAGAATGATGGTCAAAAGTATGATACATGTTAGGCTAGTAAGGAGGATTGCACTACAAGTGCAAGGAGCATACAAGATGTTAACAAGCCAACCTTAGATAGAGCTATAGCATGCTAAAACAACACCAAAAACTTGCTGAGATAGGACCAAAACATGCTAGAAAGATGAGCTATCAACACAAGCATGTAAGGCTAGTATGGAAAATTTACACTACAAGTGTATAAAGCATGCAAGGGGTGACTCAACCAAGCTAAAACAGAGGTATGCCATGCCAAAATAACACCAAAAACAAGTTGAGAACAAGCCAACACATGCTAGGAAACCATGCTCAAACATGAGGCCAATCAAGGCAAGTAACCAAGATACAAAGAGAGGGGATGACCCCCTCCTATTTGGGACCTCAAAACCACCTTTCTACCACTGAAATTTCTCTGAGTTTCAGTGGTGAGAAGGCCCAAAAGAGGTGGTCCCAATAGCTTAAAAGGATAGCACAAAACAAGGCCAAACAAGGCACAAGAAGGGGTGGACCACCCCCAACACCAACAAAGCCTTAAACAAACATGTTAAGCACTTAAAATTAGAACTTTTTTCAGTTGAGAGTCAAGCCAAAATAAGCATGCAAAAGTGGCCTAAGGCTTAATCAAAAACCAAGCTTTAAGGGGTTAGAAACTTACCCTTGAAGAGCAACTTCAAAGATGCAACTTCAAAGAGCTTTTCGAAGTAAAACCATTTAAAACACCAAAACCAACTTCTAGGTGCCTCAGCTCCAAGAGTGTGGTGTTTCACTATGTGTTTGTGTGCAAAAGTATGAAGAAAAGGGACTTTCAAGCATAAATATGAGGCAAAGGGAGAAAGATAGAGATAGAAGTGTATCTATAGTTCTCTAAGCAATTTTCTGAACCTGGAGAAGGGAGAGAGGGCCTCCTTTATATAGAAAACCAAGCCTCAATCTTGTTGAACAAGCTTGAAGCTAGATGCAACCCCTCCATACACGTGTATGGAGGATGGTTAATGTGCTCACTAGCTGTCACAGCTGGCAAAATAAATATTTGCAGAAAGTACAGGAAAGCTGCTGACCACTTGAAGTGGTCGGCCAGCTACTTACACTGGTCGACCGACCACCACAAGTGGTCTGCAAGGAGACCAAGTGGTCGGTAGGGGGGGAAGGTGGTCTGCACCAAAAAAGCAAGGTGGTGGCATGGCTGCCGACCACTTTTGTTGGTCCAAAGACCACTAAGACCAGTTGGCCGACCAGAAAACTGGCTGGCAGGGGAGAAAAATGGTTTTCAAGGAGAGAAACTGGTCTACAACCCTTATTCCACCCTCCAAGCAAGGAAAACAAGGTTTGTGCCGAAAACAACTAAAATGGATGCAAGACAAGAGTCCGCGGGTCAAGGCATGCAGCCGAAAACCTCAAAAACTAGTCTACGGGCACCAAAAGTGGTCTACGGCCACAAAAAGTGGTCTACAAGACTTCTGTGTTGCTCTAGACCAAGGCAACAAGGCATGGTCCGAAAACCACACCAAGAGGAGAACGATAAGCGGTCCCAAGACAAGGCGCGCGATCGAAGGCTCCGGAAATCGGAAACGAGTCTCCAAGAGGGAAAAATGGTCTACGACCACAAAAAGTGGTCTACGGATCTCTCTTTCCCTCCAAGCAAGGAAAAACAAAGTTTGGTTCAAAACCAAACCAAAAGGGAAGCAAGACAAGGCGCTCGGCCGAAGGCTCCGGAAACCAAAAACGAGCATAAACATGCGCGATCATCGAGCGCTCAATCGATGACGTCTGAGTCTTAAGGTCGGTAAAAAATGGGGTGTCTACAGCAGCACAGATGACGGATAGCCCTTCTGAGAGGGACCAAGTACAGATAGTGGTGCAGAACCTTGAGCCTGATATGTTACAAAAATTGATAGTTGCTCTACTATTCACTTTCAAAACTTTGCATGAATTAGGAGTTCAGATTGAGAATGCATTCAACAAAGGGATTATTCCCAGAACAAGCGAACCAACAAGAAGAGTGTTTTTAGGGAGTACTAATGCTGGTAGTAGCACTATTCCCAAACCCACTGAAAGTAATACCATTGTCGCCACTCCTAAAATTGCCGGCCCGTTTGCCAATACAAGCCCACAAACAGCCGGCCCAACTCGAGCTTAAGGTAGAACTTTCACCCCCCTCTATACGAGCCTAATCAGCGCACTAAAAATCCTGATGAAAGAAGGGTATCTCAAACCCCTAGATCCCTAACCTCTTCCTGACCCACTCCCTACTAGACATAACCCCACCAAATATTGTGTGTATCATCAGCTGTGCGGTCATGGTACCGATCGTTGCTACTGCCTTCGTCATGAGGTTCAGAATCTCATCGACAACCAGATAATAGCTCTACCTCAAGACCCCAATGTTACCACCAACCCACTTCCCATCCATGACCAAATATCTCCTGCCCATCAGAGACGCCCCGAATGCCCCGGAGGGTTAAGTCCGTTCTGCTCATATTGGGGTCACTACAGTTCAAGGACTCAAATGTCACGGTTCTTAATCTTGAACCAAAGAGTCCAAATCTGGCAAATCGATTTTGAAAACAAATTTTTTGAAAAGAAGTGCCAAACATGGACTGCTTTGCCAGATACAGAGTCGCCACCTAAATGTTTTTTAATGGGAAATTTAGGAAACCCTGTCCGTCATCACCAAAGTTGCCTCGGCTCAGGAACTTGGGTACGATTGGGAAAGGTCACCTCATGAGCACTTCCCGCCTTGGCCAAAGATCGCCTCTACTAATCATGATATCTGTTTTTGAAAACATTGTGCGTTCTTATTCCGGTTATTAGCCTAGGTTACTATGTGATGCGCACAGCATATAAGTATAGAGTGAGCCGCCTGAATTGGAACAAAACACTTCATGTTTGTTTTTGAAAATGGTTTGATGGTGCTACCCGCAAGTAGGCTAAGACGTGGATTTGCCACCCTCGGGTGGGCTTAGAAAAACGTGATTTTGCCACTATCTAGTGGGCTTAAAACAAACATTTGATGAATTGTCCAATCCAAGTAACCCAACCTCCACCCACAGGCATTCAAGGCAGTTATATCACATAAGCACGTAGCCTCATGGTAAGCATGCTATTCATGGCAACACTCACACGCATGCAAGGATGCTAAAGCGTAAAACTCACCGAGTACTCCAAGCCAAAACAGAAGCTCGTTAGAAATCATGCATGATCCTAAGTATACAGCAATGCCTAGTGCAACACATGCAAAGATGCAACTATAGCAGGCTCGGCTATTCTAAACATGGCATATGGAATGCTACAACTAACACGTATTCAATTTGGAATTGAAATACAAATGCAGTTTGTATGATGCGCCGAGCCCGGTGCGTGCAAAACAGATGAATGATGCAAACATGCTGTCATACTGTATGCTAATTGAAATATGCCCTAATCTAACCATCATAAGCAGGTAAATAAAAGGGAAGAAAGACGTGGGGTTGGAAGACATACATTACACTCACCCACACTTATTACAATTATGCCCTCGCATAGAGGGTCCAAATAAATAATATACAGTCCCAAATGAAAGAATAGTACAGTCCAAATAATGTACAAATTCCTAATTAATTAACGAATTAACTAAGAAAATAAATAACTGGCATGCAAGCCAGGGACTGCCTTGACTCTTCTTCAGATGCTGAATGATGCATGTCCGGGTTGCCTTTGCGCGGAAATCCATGACGATGCCCCAATTAGCCTCTGTTTGCACTTGTTCTTGAAATGCGTGCCAAACTTCGAAAAGTTGCTGATTCTTGGTTTTGCTGCAACAGAGAACAGAAAAAGGGCATAGCAATGTATTTTCACAAATGTATACATGTCTCGATCCTCGTGCCACCAATCACGCATCTCGATGCATGATGGCCGAGGAGTCGAATTGCACAACTCAATATGGAATGAATGCACATGAAAACACAACAAGTCCTAACTCCATCATGGATAATCCGAAGTGTCGGTGATTGGGGAATTGAGACACATTCCGTCACTCGGAGTACGGAACGTACCTCGTTTCTCGTGCCCAGGTTAGCTCCTATCCCGAACATGATGCAATATGTATGATATGCATGAAATGCAACTAAGATACAACCTAACATGCAAGATGTTATGAAATGGCATACACAATGCGCGAGGTAACCTGGCATACACAATGCACTAACATGCACCCTAGCATACACAATGCTATGAAATGAAATGGCATACACAATGCAATATGGACTTACACCAACACAAGTGGACCTCAGTCACACTCACATAGGAGGCCATCAGATAAAAACAAGACAACTCGAAATGCGTGCACGCGTGCACGCAAACCGAGGACCGACCCTTAGGCACCGAAATGCCACTCTAATGAGACATGGCAAAGACATGGAATATGGTATGCAAACATGCAAAAATCAGTAGCAAGATGAGGTGCAAAACAGCCCCGAATCAAGGCGAAATGACACCCGATGCATGGAATCACTCCCGAAACATGAAATTAGGCATACGGAATGGCCTACAGCTATACAAAGCATGCATAATTGGTACATGAAGTGTAAAAGTAGAAGAAAGGAAGCCCCAAAACAAGAATTTTTACAGTTTAAAGCATGGCCAAACAGTGGGCCCAAGTAAGGCTAAATTAGCATGCAAAAAAAGGCTCCGCAAGAGGGGTAATGAGGCAAGTCACAGCTGCTGGTCTCAAACACATGTGGCCCCTTATACAATGTTGAAGAGGGGCCAAAATATGATATTTTACAGTTTATGAAAAGCCCCAAAAACAGATACAAGTATGGCCAAATTAACATGCAAGAAATGGGCCAACAAAGGGGCAAAGAGGCAACTGATACATGAAGGTCTCAAATAGGTAAGGGCCCTTCAACAATGTTGTAGAGGGACCCAAAATATGGCTGTTTACAGTAGATGATAAAGCCCAAAACAGTATACAAACATGCTCAAAATATGATGCAAAATTAAGGCCACAAGAGAGCTATAACATGAAGTATACCAAATATGTCTCAAACAGCCCTAGACCCTTAATGAAAAATGAAGAGGGGGTCATTTTAGGGCCTTTTTAAGTTCATACCAGAGTCCAAAAACAGAATATTAATAGGCTAATGAATCATGCAAAAATGGGGACCAAAGAGGGGTTCAATGGCAAGTCATGCATGGAGGTCCCAAACAGTGATGAACCCTTCTTCAATGTTGAAGAAGGACTCAAAATAAGCCTATTCACAGTTTATGACAGAGCTCAAAACAGATTATATATAGGCCAAAAATATCATACAAAAATATGGCATCCAAGAGGATATTGAAGCAAGTGCAAGATGGGGGTCCCAAACAGGGTAAGACCCTTAATGAAAGATGAAATAGAGCCCAAAAAAATAATAATTTCAGTTTTGGTCGGAGCTCAAATGTACAAGAAAGAAGGGCTAAGAAATAGACCAAGAAAAGAGCAAAAAAGGGAAAAACGAGACTCACCCTTGAAGACCAACCCTTTAGCAGCCTATTGGTCCAAAATGCAGCACTTCTAACCTCTTAGAAGGTCCTCCAAGCCGCTGGAATGGAGTGGTGGTGGTGGTGCTAGGTGGTGGTGAAGAAATGGTGGAAGGAACTTGGAGTTTTGATGGTTAGAATATAGAGAGAGAGAGAGAAATTTAATGTGAGAGGCTTATACAAAAATTTCTAACTCTTCAACACAGACCTGGGGTGCTGTATTTATAGGCAAAAGAGGCTGAAAAAGAGGGGGAAAAAAAAGGGGGGGGGGGAAATATTTCAAGTTTCCCTCCAAAAATTGGCCTAAAGTGAGACAAAGAGGCAAGTAGTAGCTACGGTTCTCAAACGAAAGAGATCCCTTCAAAAAATTTGAAGAGGGGCTCAAAACAAGACACTTTGTAGTTTACGACCAAGTCCAACACAGCCCACAAGTACGCCTAAAATACCGTGCAAAATAGGCCTAAAAAGAGATAAAGAGGCAAGTGACAGATGGAGATCTCAAACAATAAAAGGTCCTCAATCAAACATGAAAAGGACCTCAAAATATGACTATCTCAAGTTCAGGTCGGAGCCCAAAAATGCAAAATGAAGGTTCGGGAGCCGAAACACACAATTCGGGGCCCCGAAAGTGGGCTGTTAGGCACCGGAAGTGGTGTCCGACCACGAAGTTGGTCTCTCGGACCACAGTGTCCCTCGAAAGGGATGAAATAAGGTGTGTGCCAAAAATTGGAGCAAACGGAGGTGGTTAGGCGGTCCCGAACCGAGACACACGGCCTGACGGCCAAACCGAACCGGGCTCGAATGGGAAAAATGGCTCATGACCATTTAAACGTAGCCTACGGCCACTGAGAGATGATCTACAAGACCTCTCCCTCCCTTCGGGAAGAGAAAACAGAGCCTGGTTCGCAAACCGAGGCAAAGCACGAAAGAGTCCGGAAGTCCGGAAGCAAGGCTCGCAGCCGAGACTCTGAAACCTCTGGACGAGCACGATATGCAACATCACCAAGCGCTCAATTGGTGACGTCTGAGTCTTAAGGTCGGTCAAAAATGGGGTGTCTACACCCACCTTAACCTCATCCATACACTGCCATCTACCTTCAATCCCAACATATACATCACCTTGGCCCATTTATCCAAGCCTGAGGTGTTCATTCCAGAAAGCATTGATTTGTGCATAATGAATGCACCTAATTCGGTTTGAGTACGCCAAGAGGGCCAAATGGTTGAACCTACTACTGCTGAGATGTTGGGAATGATTGAAAACCTTTAAGGAACGGTGGCAGATTTAACATTTGGGGTTTCGATCTCGTCAAAAAGCTCCCTAATCTTGGGGCGAGTTGTAATTGAAAAGGGACAACCCAAAACTATCTCAAGTCTGGGTGATGACAAATCAACAACAAATGGGTCATGCTTTAATATAGCCACCCAATCCCTTGGCCAAGCAGAAGCAAGTGGCAAGAATAAGGACGAAACAAGTATTGATCCCTATGCACAACTTCAGTGGGCTACTAAGACTTTAAATGTCAAAGGATTGAACAAACAACAAGTGTTTGTAGTCGTTGCAAAAATTGTGGATAACACTTTTGTCGCTCAGGATGAGAGCATTTTGAATCAGGAGGCAAACAATGAAAAGGGATGCTTTACCAAAAATACCCATCCTAATTCTAGTCCCAAGCCCACGAATACTCGATCAACACCCGCCAACCCATTTGCCAATATTTCTAAATCCAGTGCTTCCTCATCCTGAAAACGAACCTTCGCCCAACTCCATATGAGCCTAACCTGTGCATTGAAGGTACTGATAGAGAAAGGGTATCTCAAACCGCTCAATCCTTGACCTCTCCCTAATCCTCTCCCACCTAAACATGACTCTACCAAATATTGCACATTCCATCAGTAATACGGTCACCATACTGACCGTTACTTTCGCCTTCGCCATGAAATTCAAGACTTGATTAACAATAAGGTTATCACCCCACTTGAAAATTCCAAAGTTGTCAATAACTCTTTTCCTGATCACAATAGATTGCCACTCCATAACATAAAACCCATACATAGCTTGCCACCAACTAACCATTACCCTAGCCAACACAGCATACCCGCCAATGAGCCCAAACCCATTGTGTTCATTCCTAAATCTTCTGATTCCGATCTGAGCAAAAGGAACAAAATCTTTGCAGAGATAGAAAGTTTACTCGATCTTGACGAGTTCAAGCTTGATGAAGCAGTGATGCCATCACTGGTGGTTGGAATGATGAACCTTAGTCTTAGCTGGGGTAATTATCAAAAGCACTTGGGAAGGACCTTCTGAACTAGGGGCATGGTGTGAAACAACAATTGTTTCGGTCAAGAAGATGTATGGGGACAACATAATTGTGAGGCTTAGTCTGTGAGACTCAGTTTAAAAGTTTGAAATCAATCCTTCTGGGTGTGGATGTGTATTGCTGAATTGAAGGGAGGTCTGGACCTTCTCGTGGGCTACTTGAAGTTGTTTTTGAAATGTTGCAGATGGACTTGGAGAAGGGAAATCCCTTTTTGTCTCACAAATGCTTATTTTGTTTTGAGCTGTGTCTTGTAAATTTTTGTTGTGAGTCTTGTTTTATTTGTCTTTTCTTGCATTGTTGTGTTAGTTGAGTCTTTTCCTTTGAGTTGCTCTTGTATACCCTCAGGTCTTCATGGGAGTTAAGTTTCTGATCATTTTATTGTGCCTATAGTGATGCATGTGTGACCTTTTACAAATAGAAAAAGGCTTTGAATTTTTTTTTTGAATGAGATTCTGTTAATAAGTTCGAATGTTGAGAAAGATCCCCTGAATGGTTTGAGTGAATTCGGACTTATCGGCGCAAAATCATTCACGCTTTCAAAAATTTTAAGCTGTTTCTTTTGGAAAACTTGCGAAGATAGGTTCAGAATTGTGCGTGGTATTTTACATTGTCCTGAGGATTCTCTTCGCCATTAGGTGATCATTTTGGTAAGCACAAGGCGGCTTTTAGACCTCACAAATCATAGAATTTCTCCCCTGGGGTTTCTATTATTTCAAAGAGAAAGAAAGAAAGAAAAGAAAGGAAAAAAAAAAGAACAAGAAAGAGAAAGGAAAAAGAAGAAAAGAGAAAAGAAAAATAAAAGAAACAAAAGGAAGAGAAAAGAAAAAGAAAAGAAACAAAAGAAAGAGAAAATAAAAAGAAAGAAAGAAAAAGAAAGAAGTCAATCATCAAGCTAAGGGAATCTATTGGAATAAAATCCAATCAACGGTGAGGAAGGGAATTTCTGTCTAAATTTGGGGAAGCCAATGAAAGGAAGAACCACATTGCGAGAAGAACTAACTCTGAAAATGGAGCGAAAAAAAAAGAGAAGAAGGCATGCATAAGAGAATGGAGAACCAAGCTCAAATCAAGGTGAAGCCAGTTCCAGTGATTAGGGCAAGGTTGACTATTGATCAAATTCACCACAAGTGTTGTAATACTACCTTTGAGAGGCTTGCTAGGCCGAAAACCCGAAAGGGCGACCTAGGCAAAATTTAGAGCATGAAAAATGAGAAATCAAAAAAATATTGCTTGCAAGGTTGAAAACCTCGAAGGGGCGACTTTGGCAAAAGTTA
Organism: Camellia lanceoleosa; assembly: GCA_025200525.1. Classification (NCBI taxonomy): domain Eukaryota; kingdom Viridiplantae; phylum Streptophyta; class Magnoliopsida; order Ericales; family Theaceae; genus Camellia; species Camellia lanceoleosa. Next base: position 105,879,361 of record CM045761.1, read on the forward strand.
GAGTGCAAAAGGAGAGTGTTAATACCCAAGTGAACCTCAGCCATGAACTACGTTGACCTGATTTCCATCTTGGGATACGTAGGCAACTTCATTATGAAGTTTGGTCTTAACCATATCTATCTTATCCATTTCAACTCAATCATCTTGTCCAATTCACGTCGTCAGCTTCACATCAATCCATGAGCTACACCGACTGCTGTGTATATCATATGTTTGCGTTGGGTAAGAACTAGCTTGAATCAACAAGTGGAAAACTTTTCAATACTTGAACTTATCAGTAGAATCTCTATCTTGAGCAAAAAAAAAAAAAAAAGAATCGAAACTTAATTGATTTCTAAAAGGGAACATAAGTAAAACTAGGGGCACTATGAATGATCAGTTACCTTGAGTCTTTTTATGCTTTTGGGTCAGTTGTGAATTCAGTTGTGTCATGCCTGGTGTTTGTTTCAATCTGCACTCTTCATTGAGTCACCATAATGTGTCTGTCGCTTAAAAACGCTCTTCATCGAGTCACCCTAGCGAGTTTGTTGCTCAAAAGTTCAACAGAGCGGCATGGTCAAAATTCCATACACAAATGTTCATTCCAAACTCGAAAACAAGTCTATGTGTGGAATTCATAAACGAGCTGAGAGTGCCCATACAAGGGGCATCGTGTTCATGATCATTGCAAAGTGTATATGAGGAATCTGTCACTACTTCGAAGGGGACTGGAGTAAGTCCTCAATATGTCAGAAGAGAAGCATGAGTCTGATTGGTTGACAACTGTTCTAGGATCTGATGATCCCCATTACATGTGCCTACATAATGTTGAAAACAATGGCTAGTGGCTGGACACTAGGGGCAATTTTCAATGCTTTTGATCGGGCTATCCATTGAACAAGGGGCATGAACCCAACCGGTGGCCAATGACTAGACACTAGGGGCATGAACTCAACCGGGTCTTGTTTCGTTTAATTTGAACTGTTCATTTTGTAAAGCTCACGAAGTATATTATCCATGAAAAAAATTAGTTCAATCCAACAATCATAACTTTTTCATTTTATTACATTTGTTCTAAAAAAAATGAATGATAAATATATATTTGAAATAGATTGTCTATTGGATCACTTTACATTTTTTCATGGATAATTTACATTGCAAGCTCTACATAATAAACGGTTCGGATCATTGAAACGAGACTCATGTTGGGCCATACGGGCACCTTAATTTCTATCATGCTGAGATTCCAACATGAGATAAACCCAACCCTTCAAAAAAATATTGGAAAAATTACCAAAAAAAAAAAAAAACTTACGTGGATTTGATTGTTATAACAAAATAAACTCTAAGTTTTTTATTTTGTCAAGTTAGGCACTAATCTTTTAATTTCTTTTCAATATAAACCATCAGTATATTTTCGTTAAATAAAATTGACAGAAAAATGGTATTTTATCATTAAAATCAAAGAAAAAAGATATTTTAAACATTTTATATATACCTAAATTAATTGAAAAAGAGTATTTTATACATTTTATATACACCTTAATTGAGTTTGATGCATAAAACACTCATTTTTTTTTAATCAATTTTACTTGACAAAAATATGCAGATGATTTAGATCGAAAAAAAAACAATTTAATATTTAAAAATTCAAAATGTATTTTGTTAAAGAGTAAAATCTTGGGATTGTTTTGTAATTTTTCCAAGAATATATTGATAAAATTTTCCCAATGGTGTTAAAAGAATATTTTGATTCAATTTTTTTTTTTTGGCTAAATGGTTTTTAAATTCTAAGCAAACTCAATATTTGAACTACAAAACAAGTGGAATGTATGGGCAATTCTTAAGTGTGCAAATGCATATCATATATATTTGCGTAAGTTCTTATAAATATACATAAGTTATTTCACAAAACTGCATAAATTTTCACAAATATACGTAATTTAACTCATAAAAATTTGAAAAATTATAACTTATGTATATTTATGAGAACTTACGCGATTTTGTGAGGTAACTTATATATATTTGTGAGAACTATAAGGTATGCACCTTATACATCCAAATACTTCTTAATGTATTTAGTTTATAATCATAGCAAGCAAATTACCAAATCAATTCTAGCCTGCTTCTTTATCTTTTATTTATTTTTATTACCTTTTTTGTCAAAATATGAAGCTTACTTCCAAAGTTCCAAGACAATGGGCCAAAGTGCTAAGACTTTTGTTAATATGTGCCTTAAGAGCATATGTTACAAAAGTTTAAATAAGTATAACTAAACTATTAGGTGGCAGATTCTCTTAGGTGACAGAGGCCCTCATTTGGAGAGTTCACAGTTGCTTCAGTGAGATTTTGGTTGGAAGCTCATCATGGGCCTAAGCTGTTGATCTCTAAACTATTATGGGGTAATGTGGATCCTCCTAGAGTTTAATTCCTGGGTTGGCTAATTTGGAAGGGTAGAGTTAAAACCACTGATTTTCTGCAAAGTATTGGAGTTCTAAGCAGCAGCTCAAGTAATGCCTGCCCTTTTTGTAAAGTTGCACCTGAATCCTTGAATCATATTTTTCTGCTGTGCAGTGGCATTTGGGAGTCCTAGTCTGAATTGTTACTATGGTGGGATTTGAAATGGGTAACACCTGCTTCAGTTGTGGCTTTGTTACACTGATGGATGGGTTTCAAATGCAAGAAGACTATTATGAAGCTCTGGAATTTAGTACCATTGGCTATGCTATAGTTTATTTGGAAAATCATGAATAGTTGCATCTTCACTAGGTGTCAACCTAAGCTAAAGGATTTGAGTGTTACTGTCAAATGGGGAGTGGCTTTGTGGACCAAATCCAACCTCCCAGGTTTCTCTTACTCAAGGCATGATATTGTCCACAACCTCAATTAGCTCTTGTTCTACTGTTAAATGTGTTTGCCTTTGTATCTGTGTGTTGTTCTGGTGTATCTACTGTTACTTTGGTGCTTGTTCTGGGGCATCTGCTAATCTAGTGTATCTATGCTGGTGCTGCTTGTTTCTGGTGCATTTGTTAATCTACTGCCTCAGTGCTGTTACCTTGGTGCTTGTTCTGGGGCATCTTAGTAGCTATGTTCTAGTGTATCTGTGCTAATGCTTTGCTAGCTCTGCTGTAGAGTTTCTCATTGGTTTGGTGCTGGCATATGTTTGTGTGAGATGCTTAGTGCTAACCTAGTTTGGATTGTACGGTTTCACTATGATGGCTTATGCATCATTCCCCCCCCCCCTCACTCTTTCATTGTTGTGTTTCTTCCTTTCTTGAAAAGTTTTTCTCATCAATAAAGTTTTTTGGTTGATAAAAAAAAGAAAAGAAAAAGTATAACTACTTCCACTAGTATTGGAAGTCCCTTCCTCCTTCATTGTTTTGTTTCTTCCTTTCTTAAAAGGTTTTTCTTATCAATAAAGTTTTTTGGTTGATCAAAAAAAAAAAAAAAAAAAAAAAAAAAAATATAACTACTTCCACTAGTATTGGAAGTTGTAAAAACTTAAATGATATCTAAGTTAAATAGTTATTTTTTACAATAAGACCAAAAAATGCTTATTGTTTTTCTTTTTATTTTAAATTTCTTTTTTTTTTTCATATAGAAATAATTTTTAAAATAATAAGACCAAAATACCCTTTGCCTTCAAATATATTTTATTTTATTTTCAATTTGGACGTGTTTCTCATTACTACTAACTTATACTTCAAGTGTATTTTATCAAACTGCACATATACATATATATATATATATATATATTGATTGAGTTTTTTGAATATATTTTTCAAAAAGAAAATTAAATTAAAATTTAGTTTGGTGATTTAAAAAAAAAAAAATCAATCACTAATTATTTTCATATAATTTTTTTTGGAACATAAAATAATATTTTAAAATTCAAATATATATTTGTATTTATTTTTGTCAACTAATATATTTATATATTTTAAAAATAAATTCAAAATACAAATTTTGAAAATTAAATCAAACAAAAAAAATTCAACTAAAATTTTTCCAACAGTACCTTCACAAGTGGGATTTTCACCATATTAGAACCCTTTTAAAAATACCCCCCCCCCCCCCCCCCAAAAAAATCCAATATAATATAGTATAGTTTTTTTTTTTAATCGTATGCTAGTAGTTAAAGAAATAGTCTTATCAAAACAGATGTATTTAGGAGAAATTACTCATAAATTCTATATTGGGAAATGTTGCTCTATCTAGTTCTGAGTGTTTTTTTGTAAACCATTTAGTCCTTTTTATATTTGGTATGGTATCTTTTTATATTTTGGTATGGTATCTTTGTTAGTCTACAAGATGTAGATGATGTTTGATGATGTTCACAATGTTTGGTGATGTTGATGATGTATGATGATGTTTGACACGGTGGACGATTCGACTCGCAATAGAAAAATCAAGTAGTCAGTGGCATTGCGATGATTAGGGCAATGAAACTGGTGGAAGTTTTACTTTTAAGTTTTTTAGGGTGATAATGTATTAAAATGCAGGTCCAATTGCAGTATCTCAAAGTCGTGGACTAAGGTGAATGAATAAAGAAATATTGTTCAGTACTGGGAACTATATGAAGTTCAAATGTTGAAAATAAATAAATAATAATAAAAATGAAGTTCAGTATTGGACTCCCTCCTCCACCAACCTTTTACGTGTCGATGTTGATGATGTTTTATGATGTTGATGATGTTTGATGATGTAGTTGATGTTTGATGATGTTGATGATGTTTGTTGGTGTAGTTAATGTTGTTGATGTTCGGAAAGGAGAGAAATATGGAAAAGGCCTATAGTGAGCTTTTAACATTTAAATAGGACTTATTAGTCTACAAAATAAAAGGCAGGACCATGATGTTTTATGATGTTTATGATGTAGTTGATGTTTGATGATGTTTTTGAATGTTGATGATATTTGATGATGTAGTTGATGTTTTATGATGTTGATGATGTTTTATGATGTAGTTGATATTTGATAATGTTGATGATGTTGTTGGTGTAGTTAATGTTGCTAATGTTTGGAAAGGAGGGAAATCTAAAAAAGGCCTATAGTGAGCTTTTAACATTCAAATAGGACTTATTAGTCTACAAAATAAAAGGCAGGACAAAATGATTTAACAAATTAAAATTTGGGATTTGTTGGTGTTTTGCCCATGTATTTATGTCTTCAACTGAAAATTTTCCAACAGTACCTTCATAAGTGGGATTTTCATAGGAGTGGGCGCGGATCGGTTGTGGTCACAAAATCTCCAATCCGCTACTTATCTGTCAGATTGGCAAATTGGAAAAAATTAATCCGCGTTCGTCCGCCAATTTGGTTGATGTGGATTGAGCGGATTGGCGGATGGATGCAAATCGGTTTGGTAGTTTAAAATTTTATAAATTTTCAACACAATTCAACTTATGCACTTTCTCAAAAAAAAAAAAAAAAAAAGTATTACAGTCAATGATTTAAAAAAGTATTACAATCACTGCATGCCTTATCTAAAGAAAGAAAGTTTGAAACTTTAGAATAATACAATCACTTCATGCCTCATCCACATATTACAATCACAACATGCCTCATCCACATAAACTATTACATAAAATATTACAATCTGTGGTTCTTAAAATATAAAAACAATTCAAACCACGAAAACCATGAACAGAGCAGTAGTAGAGATGTATGTCTCTGTATTGTTACATCTATATCTGTTTTTGAAAATAAAAACCAACTAGCATATATCATCTTTTTATTTATTATTTTTAGAGTTATATTTAAAAATCAATAAATATAGATAAATAATATATTTATTTTTTTCAATTCAACAAATATATTCTAGTAGAAAACTCTTTTTCAATAGAATATATTCAACATAACATTTAAACACTTTTTCAATTGAAAACATAAAATCTTACAAATTACTAGAGGTGCTTGCGGTTTGGCGCTTTGGTTGCCAAAGGAATTTCAAATCCGTCATCCGTCCAAAACTAGGTGGATTGAAAAAAATCAATTCACAACCATCCGCTCGTTATCGCACATCCGTTAAAAAATGCGGCGGATTGGTTTTGGTGGATCAGTATATTCGCTGTTCACCCCTAGATTTTTACCATATTAGAACCGTTTTAAAAATACCCAAAAAAAAAAAAAAGAAATAAAAAAAATCCAATATAATATAATATAATATAGTTTTTTTTTAATCATATGCTAGTAGTTAAAGAAATAGTCTTATCAAAACAGAGGTATTTATGTCCATATCAAAAAAAAATTAACTCTTTGATAATATCATAATTAATTTCTCTTCTACATTTATATTTTCCTTGCAAGGAGAGGAAGTTAAATATCATTTATTACTTTCTTAACATATGTCCTTAGCAAATACAAAAATACTAGAGACTCCAAAAATTCTACCAAATGTCTCACCCACACCCATGTGAGACATTTCGTAAAAACTTTGGTAGAATTTTTGGGGTCTCTAGCATTACTCTAGGAGATAAGCGCCCCTCCATACCTCATATCTCTATACCTCTCCATACCCTTCTTGTAGGTTTCAATCCGGACTCGCATTGATGATTCGAGCCTTCTATCTCGTAGGCTCCACAATAAAGGCCATCCATGCAAAAAAATTAGTTTCATTGAACAACTATAAATATAAAAAAAAATCACATTTTATTTTATAAAATATACAGTTTAAATTTAATTATATTTACTATTCATTTTATAAAATAAAATGTGATTTATTTTTATATTCACTACAACAAGTTGGGTCTTGAATGACAAATTTTTTTTTTTTTGTTTGTTTCCAAAGAGCTAATTTCGTCATTATAGATAGTTGTGAGGAAATATGTTCCTCACCGGTTTCTTCATTGAATATTTGTCAATAAAAATAGCCGTGAGGAAAAATAATTTCGTCACCAATGAAATTACTTTACTGACAATTTTTTTTGTCACCAATAAAACAACATTTTGTTGCAAAAAATCCTCATTTTCATCACTAAATAGTTATTCAGTACCATAATTATAACTTTAGTTGACGAATAAATTTGTCACACATGTTGATCATTAATGAGGAAATAATTTCGACACAATTAGATGTAAAGTTGACAAAATTTTTTGTCTCCCAAAATCGGACATGGGTGACAAAATATATTTCGTAGCAAAAATATGTATACGTGACGAAAATTTTAGTCTCCAAACTACAAAATCAATGAAAACTTTCATATATAAGCTGCGATAAATTTTGTTGCAAAAAATATTTATTCATGACGAATAATCACTTTGTCATAATAACAAGTACGGATGACGAAAAATTTGTCACTAAACTTGTTGTTCCAAATTTTATATTTCAATTTAAATTATGATTTCACAAATATCCCTGCTCATATCCCAATAACCTTTTAAATATACTATGACATCCACTAGTTAGTATACATCACTCCACACAAAAAAATTCACTAAACAATTTATATTATAAATCAAAATGTATCCATCCAAAAAATTTAATAATAATCGTTTAAGTATAACAAAAAAACCATCATAGCAAATCCCAAAATGAAGTAACGTGGAGTCCACAAAAACTAAAAATAAAATCCACACTTAATCCTGATTTGCAACTAAAACTAAGTATCAGTTTAGTAAAAATAAATAAATGAATAAATTCAACACTTGATCTTGATTTGCAAGTATGCTTCTAAACATCATCAAAAAACAATCTCCAAAGAAAATAAATAAGGAAAACATTAATATATTATCAATTACATCTAAACTCATATTTAAATAATTTTATTTTATTAACCAATTTAGTAGAAATGCATATAACAATCCAAAACTTCAAAGAGTTGAGGTGATCCTTCATGATAAGCAACACAGATAGTAGAAGATGACAAAAGCTTACAGGAATACCATGTATCACTAGAACTAATGCCAACAAGAACCAGAGAGAATCACAGAACATGTTTGACACAAATTAATCAGCCTATGTTTTTTATAGGAGTTAACATTTTTATTTAAATCTAAATATGTTCCTATTTTATTTTTAACCTTAATGAGGTAAAAATGTCAAAACACACACATGCGAGTAAACATAAAAGCAAAAACAAATACACATGAATAGATAAAGACATAAAAACACAATTAGACCTCCAAACAGTTTGGGTTAATTACATTTTATATGGTTTTGTCCAAAAACTCTTGACCTCTTTCATGTTTAAAAATATACACATAACCCTCTTGAAATTTGGAGTGAAGTGCAAACGTTGCGAATTCTAGTTAAGTTAACCATGCGTGTACAACACACACTAAATTGAGCGTGTGTGAGTCTAAGAAATATATATAATGACACTTTTGCCCTTGTTTTAATTTGCATTTTTCTATTCTTTTCTTCTTCATTCCCTCTCCCTCCTCCTTCTCTTTTCTATAGCAGCAGACCCACTCTCCCTTTCCTTTCTTCTCACTTCCTCCTACACCTCAAATGCCACCACCAACCAATAGCCTTATGGGCCACCATGGCCGTCAAACCCCACTTTTTATTACTCGAAGTCATTACCAAGTTCCTTAACTTAATTCAATTTCGGAGATAACATGCGGAAATAAACTCAAATGTTCAATAAAAGTAATGAACAACAATTCTCTCATTCGAATGAAAATTAAATACAACATGAGCATTCTAAATAAATTGCCCTTAGGATTACAACAATAAATCAAATGAAAGGTGTAACCCTTTTACACACATGGCATTCCGCCAACAACAAAAAGGCCCCGTGGCCAACAATTAAGAAGATCCAAATCTTGTAGCACATCCTGCTAAATACTTGAAAAAGATTCAACAACATGGGATGAACATATAGTCCAGTAGGGATTTTAACATGATCCTCAACAATAACAACATTACAGATAGCTATGATCATGCACACTCGTTCTCATACTAGGATAATAATGTGACAGTTTATACAAAATATATATATATATACTTTTCTCGAAAACAATTATTTCATTCAACGCTATAAGCGATTCATCTTTCCTTTTTCCTTTCATTAGCCCCCGTTCACAATCTTTTATAACATTAACAACTACTTAGGAAAATAGATTCTCTAAGCCCATTACTCTATCCCATTTCCCACACCTACAACAGATGTGCCTTTTCAAAACATATTTCTAAAATGTTTGATTTTCTTTACACTTCCAAAAGATAAAAGGGCATTTCGGTTCAATCCCAAATCTATCATGACTATACATGCATACCTTTATAAAGGGAGATAACAACTCCACTACATGCATAAGATAAACCAATGAGGCAACTTGGCCCTCCAAAACCGTAACCAACACAATCCACAATGTTTCCAGATATTAATCAAACATTAACAACAAAACTTTACTCTACTAGCTATGTGCGTAGTAAGCCAAAGATACACTTCTCATAACAAACTACCATTTTACCAGGCGCTAGCTGGAAGGGTGTGGTACCTTAGATTATCAGCGCATACAGTTCTCCAGGTGCTAGCTGGAAGGTAACGGTACCTCTGATTATCAGCGCAAGGTATAACACCCACAAACACAATACAACAAGGTATAATCAACTTGTGTAAAACATACACATAAACTATCAAAATATAAACAATGTGTTAAGATATAGGAACACATAGGTGTGTGGAGTCCATCCCCTATCTTCTCACACACACTGGAGTACAACCCCTCTCTCCTCCCTAACAAGTATACATATATAATGTATCTCAACATTTCATCACATACGATGTTCAATCAACAATGGTGTAATGTATACACGCATAATTCAACGCAACTGCGTGTCATCCTCTACCGATGACCAAGGACAAAACCTCTAGATGCAGGTATTTAGTACATCTATTAAAAGACTCAAACATCATGAGATCACAAACCCAACAACAACATTAACATGGTAGCTTAAGATACAACCTCCCCGTACGTGTGTTCAACACTCACATTACAACAAACCAATTCTCATACCTTTTGTTTTCACGAATTCTATTCCATGGACAATAAGACCAAACCTCATTTTAATCCACTACATTCTTTTCAAAGCCATTCCAATTTAATTATGCAAATTAAGTCATAATCATTAAATTAGGGTTTTCCTCCCTCTTTCTCAATATTGACCTAAAAGGTTCAATTATCAACAACAATAATCACGTTTAAGACCCAAAATACATAAGTATTTGTCCAATGATCAAAACCCCTCTATTAATTTATTAAATCAAATAAAATTAGGGTTTCCTCTCTTTTCAACAACAACATGCTAATTAACACCCCAATTAGCCTAAACCATAACTAACGATAATAATCCCAAATCCAACAACCAACCCAAGGTTCAACCTCATGATTTTTAACAAATCCAACATGATATAATGTTTTTATGCAATACAAAAACTACCACATGTCTATCTATAGATGGAGTATTGAAAAGAAACAAGGAGAATCCCTACCTCAAATGGAGAACTCAAATGGAGGAGATGACCCGAAATCAAAGTGCTCCAAATCCACTATTCTTCAGATTAGAATGAAGCCCAAGCCACCCTCTATCTTTCTTACAAAGAGCCTAGGATGGATTCACACTAGAAGGAGATGAAAACTTAGAGAGAAGATAAGTTTAGAGAGAGAGAGACTCGGTTTTAGGGTTTCAAAAATAAAAGGGGATGAAAAAGTGATCTTTTTCCCTGTCGCCATCGATATATAAAAGCTCGCCGAGCGACTGCAGACGTAAAACTCTCGCTCGAGCCAAGAAAGTCTCGCTCGAGCCAACAACCCAAAACCTCGCTTGAGTGAAGAAAAGCTCCCTCGGGCCCAGAAACACAGCTCCCAGGCTCGAGCGAAGCCACTCTGGCTCAAGCCACCAGAACAAACTCCACTCGCCGAGCTACCAAACCCTGGCTCGAGCGAAGGATCAAAACGAAGAGCTTCGCCGAAGCGACAAACATCTCGCCGAGCGGCATTTAAAACTCGGCAAAGAACCGCTTCCCAATCGCACCCAACGTGGAACAAACAAGTCTAACACCTTCTATAACTCAAATTTAAAGATTTGAAGGACAGGGACAAGATCAAAACAACAACTGGCATCCATGGAGCTAAGTCTGGATACAACAACCAAGGGAAGAAGAACCGAGATCGCTATAATGGCTATCAACCACTTCTAAAATAAAACCCAACATCCACTTCCCCAGATACCTAGGTTGGGTGACTTTGCAACCTCGTAGACACAGTCCACTAGGACACCACCATTCATGGCCAAATCCAACCCCAACACCTGGTGGACAAGCACATTGCATCCCTCTCATCTTTCTCTCCCTAGCGGGGAAGTAAAATTTAAAACTCATCTCCCTCTAACAATCTAGAAACAAAAAGTTCTAAACACTAGTTCTAAAGGCAACGAATCACCTTTAAGTTATGAATTGTGAAAACTCCAACAAAAAAAAAAAAAAAAAAATGAAAATGAAAATGGGGTAGAAAATTTAGGGGAAAATGCTATATAGTTGAGTACGAGACTGAGGAGAGACATTGTCATTTTTAAGGCAGCTAAGCTGAGAACAATTAAGATGTTATTAATGAAATCATTAAACCAATATCTATCACTATAGCCAAACTTTATGTTAAGAACAAAAGCAATTACTAATAATTAACAATAGATTACTTAAATTAGAACTGAGAAAAAATATCACTGCAAATAAATTAATCCCTCACAACAAGAGAAGCTGTGTAGGTGTCATATGAGAGAAGGGAGATGAATGATATAAGAAAGGCCATGGGACAAGAAAGGGAAGAAGGAGAAGAAAAACAAAAGAAAAGAGTCCCATCTAACACTCTATTGTTGACCTTGAACTATGTTTTCTGAAGAATTAAACAAAAATCAAGTTGGATTTTCTTCAGTTAGAGTCTACAAGTCAATGGTTAACATTCAACATATGTTGTGATATGATGTTCCCCATGACAACAAAACAATGTGCAATAAGTATATGCATTCAATAATCCAACACTTTCTTGTCCATTTGGAGGTATTGACATCAACTTAAACAACCAAAATGTCCGTATGACCCCATTGACATCAACTTAAATAACTACAATGTCCGTATGACATCAACAAACCAATGTGCAATAAGTATATGCTAAGTGATTTCTATTAATATGAAATAGGACTAGACCACAGTAGGTATGCTAAATGATTTCTATTAATGTGATCTATCTTCCACATACACAAAAAAGCAATGTTCAATGCTCAGATGCCAATGGGAAGGTAAGATCTATGACAATCTAGTTTCTTGTATTTTGCATCCTATAATTTTGGTTTTGTAATTTTTTTTTAAAAGAAAAAGACTAACTAGATTGTTGTGCTTGTGTACTTGCTTTGTTTACCTTATGATTTGCATGATATCTCTAATTTCCATGGGTTGTATAAAGTCTAATAACCACCCAAATGCAAATAAAATCTTATTCATGTCTATAATTACAAACATTTGTCCTCAAATTGTCTTTTATTCTATTAGTTAGCAATATCATATCATACAAAAAACAACTAGCAGAAAAACACTAATGGGTTATCTCTACTTAGAAGAATCTTGTGGTGCTCAATCACAATCGAAGTCCTTAACATTAGCTAGGATTTCCATTTCAGCTTTTAACAACTGGCCATTATAGTTATGAAGTCTACGGTATGTCCTTCCAACAGCTAAAATGCAGAGGGTTGGAGTCAATGAATTTGACAGGTTGATTATAAAAAAAATAATAATAGAATGCACTGCACTATAGCATCAAGTACAAGTGTACTCAACATTTTCTTCAATGATGCCAAGATAATAAGAGAGGTTGTGCAAGAGTCGAGTACCTATTTTATGAAAATTGTTTCATGATCACAAAAACAGTGGGATAAAACGAAGACAACAACATGAAAAATATGTGGCACAAGGTTTATGAAGACTTTTCCAGAAAATTTGCCCTAAATAGCCCATTTTCAGGAATTTCATCTCAATAGTATTTAATGTTTTCACAAATTTTGGTTCCCAGAGAAATGAAAACAATTGGGTTTTAAAAGTTTTGGTTGTTTCCATTGTCAAAAACTAATGAAATGAAAACAGAAAGCAACGAAAAACAAGCCAAACAGGCCTTTATAGACTAGGGAAATTTCCCAGTATTTAGTTCAAAACTTGCTTCCCATTTGCTTCTATAAAACTATGTTGCTCCACAAATACACTTTCTTCTTGGGCTATGCATTCACTAATGTCCAAACTGAGACTTGAGGCATGCACTCTCACTTCGAATATCGTAAAATATATTAATTAAGCTATTATAGCTAGTGGTGTGACAACTCTTATACTTTGCTTCTTAAATGCTTCCAACACTTAGGCAGTGTTTGGTTGGGAGAATTGAGAAGGGATTTGAAAAGGGAAATGGAAAAGATAGGTGAAATACGAATAAAATATACTTATATTTCATATAGTTTCACACACCTTTTCCTTTTCCTTTTCCATTTCCAAATCTTCCAACCAAACACAGCCTTAGAAATATTGTCATTCTTATTCACTTCTTGAACAACCACCAATGACTTCCTACCAATGACTTCCTAAATTCACTACTCCCCACTCCCAACTTGCTCCCACTATTCCCAAAGCAGTTCCTCTCTCTTCTTAGAAAGCTCTAGAGACTTTTAAGCCCCACATACAAATTTCATGTAACTTCAACCAATTTTGAACTAATCCAAAATACTTCCAAAACACTCATATAGAAATAGATTGATCACATGAAAAAAAAAGAAGAGTCACTTGCATATTTTTGCAGACCTCGATAAGTGCTATGTCATTGGCAAATTTTGTTTTTCGCATGAAAGAAAATGTTGCCTGCAGACACTTCAATTTCTATGTCACCATTATAAGAATAGAATTTCATTTGGCAGCCCATGAATTATTCAAACATTAGTAAATTGAAGCATGTGTTCGTTATCCAGTAGAACAACTTGTTGGAATTTTTTTTGGTTTTTATAGGCTTATTTTGGGCCAACTTTGAGCCCAAATTTGAGTGGGGCTCACACGTCTTTTGGGGTGGGACCAAAGAGGTGATGTGTTCTTGGCCACATGACAAGTCATACAATGAAGACGGTTCTTCAAAACCATTTATAAGTGAATGAGAAGTTGACGTCGTTTTCGGGTTCATGGAATGGACAATTAAAGAAGTAAAATGTGGGTTTCCTTGAATTGGTTACCCCACATTGGAACTTACGAGAACTTATGTGTGTATATGTAGCTCGACCTTTTTGCTCCCCCTTTCGAAAGGTTTGAAAGAAAGCCCTATAGTTTGAACTCCCACGGTTCTGAATCTAATCTCACAAGTGCAATGTGAAATTGATAAAAATCAAAGAGTCCAAATCCGGCAAATCTTTTAGAAAATCGATTTTGAATCAAAAATGCCAAAATTGGACTACTTTGCTAGATACAAAGTTGCCACCTAAATATTTTTATTTTTGGAGAAATTTAAGAAACCCGTGGCTCGTGCTAAAGGCCACGTGTCTATTATCACCAAAGTTGCCTCGGCTCAGGAACTTGGGTACGAGAAGGGAAGGTTATGAATTGAGCACTTCCCGCCCGATCAAAGATCGGCCTCTACTAATCATTATATGATTTTTTATCAATATTATGTGCTCTTGTTTAGGTTATTAGGCTAGCTTTACTATGTGATGCGCACAAACAAGTATAGACTAGTTTCTCAAGTTGGAACAATTCAATTTCATGTTTGTTTTGTGAAATTGTTTGAATTTGCCACCTCAAGTGGGCTTAAAGTTTGCGAATTTGCCACTCAACAAAGTGGGCTTAAAACATACATTCGTTGAATCGTTCCAATTCAAGCAACAAACCTTCATCCATAAGCATTCAAGCAGTTTAACAAGTATGCATTTAGCCTCATGGAAAGCATACTAGTTATGGCAATCACTCACACTCATGCAAGTATGCTAAAGTACTAAAAACTCACCTAGTACTCCAAGCTAAGAAGATAAAACAAACGAGTTAGAAAAATATGCATGATTCTTAACTATACAAGATGTCTAATGCAACACATGCAATATGCAATTAAATAGGCTCGACTATTAATATGGCATATGAATTAATTCAAGACATGTGGTTAAACACGTATTCAATGAAGTAATTGAAATGACAATGCAGTTTGAATGATGCGCCGAGCCTCAGCGTATGCAAGACAAGATGAATGGATGCAAGCATAAGGTATGCTAATTGAAATATGTTCCTAATCTAACCATTAAAAGCGATTAAATAAAAGGGAGAAAGACGTGGGGTTGGAAGACATACACATTATTACACTTCGCTCTTACGAAGGAGAGTCCGAATGAATAAAAGCTAAGCTAATTAGCAACTAATTAAGCTAATTAGGCTAAGCAAATTAAGCTAATTATTACAAATCGAAATAAATAACTAGCTAAACTACTTAACTAATTATAACAACAACAAATGAACCAATTAGTTAACTAACTGATTAAATAATTACAAAACAATTGCAACCAATAATTAAGTTAAGTAACTAGACTAAGCTAATTAGCTGCTCTGCCTCGGGAAATGAAAGATATGCATGCGCATGCTCGGTTTCTGCCCGAAAAGACCTCCGTTTTGCTCTTGAAAGCCTCTGTTTGCAGAGTTGAACACTTCCAGAACCATTTTGCTCCACCTTAGCAATATTCTGCTGAGGTTTGCATTAGTGGCCAGCCGGCCACTGGTAAAGACTGCTGGCCACCTGCTGGCCATGGAAGTGGCCTACTGGCCATCAATGGTGCTCTGGCCACTGCCGGGTTATGGATAGTGGCCTATCGGCCACTGATGCACTGGTTCAACTTGTTGCAATAGAGAACAAACAGAGCAAAAAGAGGGTATTCCCATAGATTGTTTGCACAACTCACCCCTCTTTTTCATGTATAAATCCAAGGAAAGGTGAACTTAAGCCACAAACCACCAACTCAAGAAATTTCATTGCATGATGGCTTGTGATTCAAGATGTGCAAGTTCAATAAATGCAAAATGAGACACAAACCTCCTATCTTTCATGAAAAATCAAGGGAAGAAGTTGACCTTGGAGACTTGGATCATTTCATCTCTAGGAAGTATGAAATGGTCCAAGTTCTATGTGTTGAATTAACGTCCGATTGAACACATCGAGTTATTATCTTGCTCATCTTTTAGTCACAAGTTTTAATTACTCTTTTTACTATACCAACAATTCTTTAGTCCAATTAAGTCCAAAGGTGAATTAAAGTCCTCTAATGGAAAGAGAGCTCAAAACACAAGTTGTTTTAGGTATGAAAGAAGTATCATACCGTTGGTAATGAACCCCCTAAGGGATTAAACCATTAAGTATGAAACCTCAATTTCACACTTAGGCAAACAAGTGACTTGAAACCACTTTCAAAGTAAAATTAAAAGCCAAGAAAGAAGGGAGGTTGCAGAGATGATTAGCGCTAAAATTAAGTGTGAAAAGCACCAAAAATATACAATCAACTCAAACAAGTGGTGTCTAAAGGCCTAAAACACTAAGCTTGTGAGGACTATTACACTAGAACTATGCAATACAAGACTCAAATGCAATAACCAACCCAAAACAAAGTTAAAACAGTCTAAAATAGGGCCTAAAGCATGCTGGAATAAAGCTATCACAAGCTAGAAAATTAAGCTAAAGCATGACACCAACTAGGCTAGCAAACAAAACACAAGGAGGGGAGGCTAACCCCTTCAAATTTGAACTTCAAAACATGATTTTCACCACTGAAAAAGCTCTGAAAATGAAGGTTTAAAGGCCCAAAAAAAAATGGTTTGAAAATGGGAAACAAAGGTGCAAAGGCTTTTTAAACAAGGAATAAAGAGAGATGAACCACCCCTAACCTTAAATGGCCAAAAACACTAATTTCAAATTTCATAAAATAGGTTTTTTACTCAAAAGTAGCCTAAAACAATAAAAAAAAAGGATAGGAATACAAGTATGTAAAGCAAGCCCACAAAGCTAGTATTATACCTCTTAAAGAGAAGAGTGATTCCAAGCAACAATTCCAAGCAAATACCACCTTCTAAAGCTCAAACCAAGCCCAAGAACACCTCAGCTCAGAGATGAGAGGATTTGGTTAAGGGTGTATAGGCAAGAGTGTAGGAATTGTCGACAAAAGTGTAGAAAATTTGTAGAGAGAGAGGAAAATTTGGAGTCTAAAATTTTTCTAACCCCAAAACGTGAGAGAGGGGGTCCCTATATATAGAAAACATGTAATCTATACAAGGAGATCCAGCCCACCACGTGTGGGCAGATGCATGCATTTGTGCAAACAGCTGGCACAACTGGCATAAAATATCTGTAGAAAACACTAGTGGTTGGCTGGCCATTAGTGATGGTCGGTAAGGCATCATTGATGGCCGGCAAAGCACATCAATGGCCGACAGACAAGAAATGATAGCCGACAGCCTCCAAGGATGGCCGGTAGGCCACCAGAGATTGCAGGATGGAAATACCAAGGCATGGTCCAAAAATGAGACAAAATGGATGTAGGGTTTTAAAGGCTCAAAGTTATGGCATTTTGTTGACGACTTCGAGTGCTTGGCAAGCAAAAAGACTTATCATCGGATGTACCTGCAAGGACATCCAAGTCTTGAAGAGCTGTCAAAAATAGGGTGTCTACAGTTGCCCCTCTTTGATAGAACTCAGAGTCATAAAATGACATGAGTGAATGTTAATGCCCAGAGATGACCCATTTTGACAAGGTCGAAAGACTTGGACGAATAGTCAAAATAGAAATAAAGGGTAGCGCCCGCAAGCTGCTTACGTATCCTTTTGCAAGGAATCAAACCAGCGTAGTTCTGGGGCAAAATGCAAATGATACGCATGATGCAAGAACATAACTTATGATCATGCAATGAGGTTGTACAATGAAACATTATAAATGCAAATGTTATGCAAAGAAAATGCCACATAATTGAAACAAGGTACAACAACTCCAATCACGAAAATAAGAAAGAAGTAAATAAATAAGCATGCCACGCGTGGGAATCACGTGCCAAACAATATTTCATGCAGAAAGGATGTAAGAAAATTATGCAGGCTTAACTACGTGTCACGCAGGAAAGGCAAAGAGCGACACAACCATCGGACGCACCCGAGGTCTCAATCGAGATCCTAATGCATTACGCGTGGAAGGAGAAAAAAGATGGCATGAACATTGGGACGCACCCGAATGTTTTTTAACCGATACAAACAATCCTAACGTGCCTCACGCAAGAAGAGGAAAAGTGATGTGAGCACCGGGACGCACCTGAATGTTTTTAACCGAAGGGTTGGTGTGAACATCAGGATGCACCCGAATATTTTTAACCGAAGGGATTGGTGTGAACACCGGGATGCACTCGAATGTTTTTAACCAAAGCGGTCCTAACGCATCTCACCTGAGAGGAGGAAGAGTGGTGTGAACACTGGAACGCATCCAAATGTTTTTAACCGAAGTGGTCCTAACGCGTCTCACATGAGAGGAGGAAGAGTGGTGTGAACACTAGGACACACCCAAATGTTTTTAACCGAAAGGGGTGGTGTGAACACCGGGACGAACCAGAATGTTTTTAACCGAGAGGGGTGGTGTGAACACTGGGATGCACCCGAATGTTTTTAATCAAAAGGGTGGTGTGAACACTAGGACGCACTCGAGTGCTTTTAACCGAGAGGGGTGGTGCGAACACTGGGACGCACTCGAATGTTTTTAACCAAAGCGGTCCTAACGCGTCTTATGCGAGAGGAGGAAGAGTGGTGTGAACATCGGGACGCACCCAAATGTTTTTAACTGAGAGTGGTGATGTGAACATTGCGACACATGTGAATGTTTTTAACCGAAGGATTGGGGTGAACACCGGGACGCACCTGAATGTTTTTAACCGAAGTGGTCCTAACGCGTCTCACACTAGAGGAGGAAGAGTAGTGTGAACACCAGGATGTACACGAATGTTTTTAATCGAAGGGGTTGGTGTGAACACCGGGACGCACTCGAATGTTTTTAACTAAAGCAGTCCTAATGCGTCTCACACGAGAGGAGAAAGAATGGTGTGAACACCGGGACACGCCTGAATGTTTTTAACCGAAGCGGTCCTAATGCGTCTCACGCGAGAGGAGGAAGAGTGGTGTGAACACCGGGACGCACCTAAATGTTTTTAACTAAAGAGTTGATGTGAACACCAGGACGCACCTGAATGTTTTTAACCGAAGCGATCATAACGCGTCTCACGTGAGAAGAGGAAGAGTGGTGTGAACACTAGGATGCACCCAAATGTTTTTAACCAAAGGGTTCGTGTGAACACCGGGACGCACCCAAATTTTTTTAACCGAAGCGGTCCTAACACGTCTCATGTGAGAGGAATAAGAGTGGTGTGAACACTGGGACGCACCCGAATGTTTTTAATCGAAGCGGTCCTAACGCGTCTCACGCGAGAGGAGGAAGAGTGGTGTGAACATCGGGATGCACCCGAATGTTTTTAACCAAAGCGGTCCTAATGTGTCTCACGCAAAAGGAGGAAGAGTGGTGTGAACATCAGGATGCACCCGAATGTTTTTAACCGAAAGGTTGGTGTGAACACCGGGACGTACCCGAATGTTTTTAATTGAAACGGTTTCAACGCATCTCATGCGAGAGGAAGAAGAGTGGTCTGAACACCGAGACGCACCCAAATGTTTTTAACCGAAGAGTTGGTGTGAACACCGGGATGCACCCGAATGTTTTTAACGGAAGCGGTCCTAATGCGTCTCACGCAAAAAGAGGAATAGTGGTGTGAACATCGGGACGTACCTGAATGTTTTTAACTGAAGCGGTCCTAACGCGTCTCACGCGAGAGGAGGAAGATTGAAAGGAATGCAATTCAAAGGGCACGAATGATTTACCTCTTCTGAATGAACTGTACATACAATATCGTGCATGTGTAAGAAAGAGACTTAACAAGTGCGATACAGTACGAATGCATGTTCTATGCAAGACAAACAATCGAGATACAATGTTAATGGCATGTTCTATGCGAGAAACAAAAGCAGAAGCATATTTTATGCGTGATTCGTAGCGGAAGCATATTCTATGCATAAAAGTGGATGCAGATTCCATGCATGATTCATAACGGATGTAAGACGCATATGCAAGATGCGCGAAATGCATGTTTTATGTAACAACATATACGAAATGCATGTTCTACGCAAAGAAGTGGGATGCATATTCATGCAACAACGAAGAAATGCATACTCATGCACAATAACTTTCGACTTACCTCTCGAAAGAGTTACAACATGTTTAAAGGATACACCTCGTTCATGTTGAGAAGTGATAACCATCGCGCACCGAAAACACGATTCTGAGCCTCTATAGAGACATTCTGAACTCAACAGTGGACAATCCTATACTTCTAGGAAACCAAGGACACAGAACAGCATTAGGACCCTAAGGGAAGCCGTTGACCAATTGCTACACAAGGAAAGGTCATCGGCGGTGTGTCGATAGCGAATTCTAATTTTCTTTAGTCATTATTTATTATTATTATGGTTATTATTATCTTATTTTATTTTTGACTTTATTAATTGTGTGGTCACATGAGAATTAATGTAATATTTAATGGATTTAATGTTGTAATTATAAATTGTGTGGGTTACAGGAGAATTTATTGTGATATTTAATTAATTTAATGTGGTGATTAATTAATTTAATGTGTTATTTAATTATATATAATTAATCCAAATCTTTAAATATTTATGTTGGTTATATAAAAAAAAAAGGTGTTATATATATATATAATCTTATATTTATATATTATAATCATGTGTATTATATTATATAATAATCATATTAGACTAGAATAGAAAATTAGGTTATTATTTTATATATATATATATATATATATAATATGATATGTAATCAATTAGGTTTTAAGAGTTGGTAAGAAAAAAAAAGAATAGATCACCAAGAGGAGGCAGCCGTGAGTTAGTCGGAGAGAGAGAGAGAGAGAGAGAGAGAGAGAGAGAGAGAGAGAGTGAGAGATTGATTGATCATCAAGAAATAGAGACGGTCTGCGGCAGAGGGGAGAATAGAAAACTATGAAGCACGGGTACGCCACAAATGGTGGAGTACTGCATCGTGCACGCATCTGGTGTCAGACGCTGCATCGCACGCACGGTACGCTGCATCGGACGGCAAATGTTGTCTCGACACGCTTTGGGAGAACTGCACGGCTTGGGTACGCTGTGGTACGCCGGGTACGCAGACCTCGCTTGTTCAACAGGAAGAGAAGAAATAGAGAAGAGAGGAGAGAAGAGAGGAGTACCTGCTTTGAAGCTCCGACGGCTCCGACGACCTTCCCTGTTCGGCGTGAGACATGGCAAGGAGGGAGACCCCAGACGATCGAAGACCCCAGACGATCGCGATCTGTCTCTCTCAGATCGAAGCTCCAAGCTCCATAGTCGATCGAACACCTTCGCGATCTGCCTTCTCAGATTGAAGCTCCAAGCTCCAAGCTCCAAGCTCCTTCGCGATCTGCCTTCACAATCTCTCTCTCGAGATCGAGATCGTGATCGCGATCGAGACCCTCACTCTCTCTCCCTTGCATCGCATCTGCCGTTTCTGGGGGTTTATATTATTATTATATACTATTATATAATAGTTATTATATATTATAACATATTATTATATATTATATAATAGTTATTATATAATACATTTAATACATATTAATAAATAAAAAAATAAACATATGTATACAAAATAAAACAAAAAAATTAATTATTTAAAAAATATAATTAGTCATACATATAATATATAATAATATAATAAATTTTTATATATAATGTAATTATAATATATATAATAAATTTTATAAATTATAATTTTTATCATATATAATAAAAATATATATAATATATAATATAATTGATCATATATAATATATATAATAAATTTTATAAATTATAATTTTTATCATATATAATAAAAAATATATATTTATTGGCATCGCATTGCATCTGCATACCCTACTTTTTTAGGATTTTGTCAGATCGGGCGCATCTGCACTCATACCCGCACTGCACTGCACTGCATTCGCACTGTGCTTCATAGATGGAAAAGAAAAAAAAAAAGATTAGGGTTTTGTTTTGGTGGCTCAATCAGTTCTTCAAATAATTTTTTGATCTTCAAAAAAATATTGTGAGTACAAACCCTATTTTCCTTGATTATGTTTGATTCGTTAGTTTATTTATTTATTTATTTTTTTAGGTTGATGTGATTTGATATTTTTGTATGTGGATGTAGAGGATGAGTTAATTTAATTATTTTGATTAGTGTCTATGAGATGTTTAGGGTTTTTAGATGAGTGATTAATTTTATTTAATTTGATTAGTGAAACGTGTAAAATTTAGGATCCTCAGATGATGGATTAGTGAAACGTGTAAGTTTTATGCTTGTAATGCTTTCTTCATCAATAAAGTTCCTTTTGCTTATAAAAAAAAAAAGGGTGTTTAAATGATTATTGATTTTATTATTTTTTGTAGATGATTGATTAATCTAATTATTTTGATTAGTGGATATGCGATATTTAGAGTTCTTAGATGATTAATTTATTTTAATTAATTTGACTAGTGGTACGTGCAATGTTTAGAATTCTTAGAGGTTTGATTAATCTTAATTAATTTGATTAGTGATATGTGCAAGGTTTAGGGTTCTTAGTTGATTAATTTATTTTAATTAATTTGACTAGTGGTACGTGCAATGTTTAGAATTCTTAGAGGTTTGATTAATCTAAATTAATTTGATAAGTGATATGTTCAAGGTTTAAGGTACTAAATTGTTTAATTAATTTTAATTAATTTGACTAGTGGCACGCAATGTTTAGAATTCTTAGAGGTTTGATTAATTTTAATTAATTTGACTAGTGAATGCGATGCAAGGTTTAGGGTTCTTAGATGAGTGATTAATTTTAATTAATTTGATTAGTGGTACGTGTAAGGTTTAAGATTTTTAGATAATTAATTGATCGTAATTATTTTAATTAGTTGGGTATGTAAGGTTTGGAATTTTTTAGATGATTGATTAATTTTAATTATGTTGATTAGACGTATATGTAAGGTTTAGGATTTTTAGATGATTAATTGATTGTAATAATTTTAATTAGTTGGGTATGTAAGGTTTGAGATTTTTTTTAGGTGATTGATTAATTTTAATTATGTTGATTAGATGTATATGTAAGGTGTATGATTTTTTTAGATGATTGATTAATTTTAATTATGTTGATTAGATGTATAGGTAAGGTTTAAGATTTTTAGATAATTAATTGATCGTAATTATTTTGATTAGTTGGGTATGTAAGGTTTAGAATGTTTAGATGATTGACTAATTTTTAATTATTTTGATTAGACGTGTAGGTAAGGTTTAAAGTTTTTGAATGATTGTTTGATTTTAATTATTTGAATTAGTTGAGTATGTAAGGTTTAAGGTTTTATTTTGGGTGACTTTATTAATTCTTTGAGTGATTCTTTGATCTTCAAAAATAATTTTAAGTACAAAACCCACTTCTCTTGATTTATGTTTAATTCGTTGTATTTATTTTTATTTGTTTGATGTTAGTTTGATTTTGTTTTTACATAAAGATGATAGATTAATTTTAATTATTTTGATTAGTGGTATATGTAAAGTTTAGAATTTTTGGATGATTGATTGATTTTAATTATCTTGATTAGTTGTGTATATAAAGTTTAGGGCTTTTAGATAATTGATTGATTTTAATTATTTTGATTAGTTGTATATGTAAAGTTTAGGATTTTTAGAAGATTGATTGATTTCACTTATTTTAATTAGTTGTGTATGCAAGGTTTATGTTTTTTTATGTATTTATTTTATGGATTGAATCACCCTCATAATTATGTGAAATTGGAATAAAGTTAGAATCCATAAATATTGGTTAGAGGATGGATTGATTCGTTGTTTTTATTTATTTATTTTTAATTGATTTTGTATTTACATGTAGATGATGGATTGATTTTAATTATTTTGATTAGTGGTGTATGCCATGTTTAGGGTTTTTATATGGATTTATTCTATGGTTGTAATCATATTCACGGTCATATGAAATTTAATAAATTAAGAATTCATAAATAAATTCCTTGTACTCCACTATGACTCCATGGATTGTTATTTTATTTGAGTGATAGTAAGAAAGAGTGTATAAAAAAAAGGTGAGGATTATGAGAGTTGTTTGATGCCTTATGCCCGATATTGTTATATTTGTCTCATGATGTCGATGAGATGTTTATATATATTGTTGCCTCGTTCTCATGAGTAGACGAGTGCTTTGATTTATGCTACAGACGTCGTATATGCTAACCATCCGGGGAGTGTGAGTCAAACTCGGGACGATATCCCCGTGCAAGTTTGGCTTCGGAGTGGGTTAGGTATACGGGAGGCACATGGGATATATGTGTAGGCTAGAAGGGGAGGGCCGAAGTGGTGGAGTCAAGATACAAAGAATTAATTATGAACTTATATGTTAGTTCGAATTGTCTTAATGGAGTCAAGGTACTAAGAATTAATTATGAACTTGTATGTTAGTTTGAATTGTCTTAATTGAGTTAAGGTACAAAGTAGAAAATTATGAACTTATATGCATAGTTCGAATTATATTGATGGAGTTAAGGTACAAAAATTGAATTATGAGTTTATTGATTTGTACATCTTGAAAAATAGTAATCTGCCTCAATAAATTATGAAATTTGAGTAGAGGTATGTATACGTGATTTTGGACAATTTTTGTATTGTAGTTTTTTTATTAAAAAGATAGATTAGAACTTATAATCGGATGACCTTGGTTATTGTCGGTTTGATTCATTTTGGTAATGCAGATTTTGTAGGCTGTTTTAACCCACGAAACGAGCTCATTTTTATTGGTTTCTCATAAACCAAAGTAAAACATTATTCTGCACATTTTTCATGTTTTGAACTTTTTCGAAAAAAATCATCTTAGGGCAGTTTTTGTTCATTTTCAGTTTCAGATTTTTCGATTGAATTCCGTCTAGAATTTTAGATCAAGTTTTCCTCTTAACCTATTCATTTTCTGTCAAATTCGTCCGCGATGTCTTTTATAAAATTTGATTCTGTACAACTTTCGTTCTTAAAGTTTTCGTCAATTCGAATTATTTAAGCATGAAACGGTACATTTTTTTATACTTCTTCAGTAAGTTACTTATGATTAATTTATACTAACATTATTTTCTTTTGCAGGATGGTGGGTCTTACTAACTTTTTATGCAGGGCTGACCCACCATATTTCTATTTCTATTTTTATTTTTTGTTTATTTTATAATCAATTTATATTTCGTTGTGTACGGACAAGAAACTAAATGCCACCGTATCTCGAGAAACTACCCATTCGTCTCGGTGCGGTTGGAACTACTTGTCTTGTCTAGTAATAAGAATTTAATGTATTTTTGTTTGTGTCTGGTGGACATGTGGGTGTTGATTCTTGTACTCATACCAAGATATCTCAGATATCTTGACCTGCTTTTGTCTGTTGGCAACTCAAGGCTCGCTTGAGCTTGGTGAGCTTCCTTTGCAGGATTAGTAGAGGCTTTGGTGGTGACAAGAAATAACTATGATCGTAGGACATGTCGATTGGACTTCTTTTGTTTTCTCATGTTTATAGTTGATAGTAGTTTATGTATTTTTATTTTCTTTTATGACCTTAGTATTTTGAAAATTTGGCATGAGTTGTAACCTTACATTATTTAAGTTGTTTTGAAGTATTTATTGTTACTTTAATGTTGAAGGTATTGGTTAGTTATTGAATTATGGTGAATGGTTTAGTTTGTGTTTAGTTTTTTTTTGTTTCACCCCTAGGATTTGGATGATGGAATATTGATTGGGGTTTAGTCCTAAGTTAATATTTAATTGTCCAAATTTTGGGGCGTGACATGTTGGCCACTGGTGAGCCTTGTCGGCCATTAGTAGGCCTTGCCGGCCATCGATAGCAGATTAGGGACTTTTTGGTCATTTAGCCTCAAGTCTTTAAATATGAGCCACTAGGACTCATTTCCTCACTTCTTCTTGTCTGAAATCTTCCTCCCTCTCTCTTTAGACACTCATTCTCTCTAGATTTTCACTTTCTACGCGTTTTCCAATGCCCCACACAAATTTGATTTGCTAAACGCTCTTTGTTTTCTTCACTTTGAACCGATTGAAATTTGATTTCGATGCTTCTTTCCTCATTTCCACCATTCTAGACTTGTTCCCCTCGAGTTTTTTGCACTTTTTCTAGCTTTGACTTTTTTCTTCATTTCTCAGTCCTAGGGTTGACTTTTTCCAAGTTTACCATTTTTCTTCATTTTTCTTCACTCTTCACCCATTTCGCACCTATTTTCAAATGGTGAACGAGATTCCTCATGACGGGGCTTCTCCTGAGATTTCCCTAGTAGTTCTACCTATTCCCGAGGTAAAGGAGTCGGTAGCTAACCTTAAGGCCGACCTAGAGGCAGAGTTCAAGCCTGAGGTCGAGCCAGAGCCGTTACCGTTGAGGGTAGGGCCTTTCGATTTGGAGAGATATCAATCTTAGACACACATATTGCCCACTTTTGAAGGCATCAGATGTTTTACCGAGTTTGCTTGCAGCGCATCGGAGGACCTCCTACTGAGGGAGCCAGATTGTCACTTGTCAGCCATTACCATTGAGGTATGAACTTTGTTTTTATGCATTTATGCCTTTAGTTACTTGCATTTCCTGCACTACCTCATATCGGATTCACCTGACCGCATTTCATACACTGCCTTATATCTGACTGCATTTGTCCTCTGCCACAGGGCGAGTCTCGTGCTTTCAGAGGCTACGGTGCTACAACCGCTTGAGAGTGGTATGACGAGCTCCCAGCTAGAGTTCACAATATCATTAACAAGGCAAAGCCTCTTCTCTTGGCTTAACTCAGGTCATCGCGAGCCATCCCCTCCTAGAAGCACTGGTAGAGAGATGGTCGGATACCACTAACTCTTTCCACTTTTCCACCGTAGGGGAGATGACGATGACTCTTTACGACTTTGCCATGATCACCAGCTTAGATGTAAGGGGCGATCCGATCCGTCTTGATACAAATATGGAGGAGTGGAAGGTGGCTTGGTTCAAGCTACTGGGGGCATACCTATCTATATACCAGACGGGGATGGTCAGATACACTTGGTTCGCTGAGCGATTTAGAGGTACCGAGCCCGAAATGATAGAGGAGATCGAGCAGTATGCCAACGGCTTCCTGATGTTCATCTTCGGTACTAGCTTGTTTTCGAATAGGTGGAGCATCGTAGGCCTGCATTTGCTGAGTGCCCTAGTGACCCTTCATCGAGTTCATTTTTACGAATGGCGCAGAGTCGACCTCACCACGCTATATGGATACATAAGCTCTACCTCCCGTCTGTGGGGAGACTTGATTAGAGGCTATTGGCGAACCTGGGAGGTACACATCTTAATTTCATTTTAGTACCTTACAGTTTCTTTACAGTTTCTGATTTACATGTATTTCAACACATGCTACCTTCGATTTCAGATTCCGCTTAGACATCGTATGCTTTCTGCTTTGCATTTCTGCATCTGCTTAAACACTGTTCATACGCTGTGTTTTCTATTTTGAACTTTCTGCATCTGCTCGATACTATATTGATCACATACCATTGCATTTTCCCTATAGCTATGGATATACGCATACTTCCCGACTCTCGCCCTGGAGCCTGTAGAGGAGCTTCTATTGATAGTCCCCTATTCGCGGATATATGACGATCGGCTCCGCCATAGGACCCATGAGCCATTCACGTTCTTTAGGCATTACTTCAACACAGTAGCCGCCCATGAGGCAATCCAAAACACAGTCATTTTTGCTTTGAAACTGTTTTGCTTCACACATTTAGCAACTGACAGCAACTAATAATCTGTACAACTTCTGTTTGTAGATCATGTGGTAGCCGTAGGCCTTGATGCCAGTGAGGGTCCGAGACCAGTTCGCCGACGCTTGGGCCATCTCTTGCTACCGCATTCTACTTGAGAGCCCAATCTACCGGTCCTGGTTCTTGGGTGAGCACTTCGTGTGCTAGATTATGGGTCTGCCCAACCTGATCGTCCCGATTGCTCCACCAGAGTCCATGTGATCCACAGAGAGCCTATCTGTTGAAGAGGTCATCTAGTTCATGGTGGGCCTGGACGCCGACTTCTTCCAAGCGGAGGGCGACTATGCAGCTTTCATCCAGACACACTTGATGCCGCCCCTGATTGGTGTTCGTGGAGCTAAGGAGGCAAGAGCTCCTGCCATTAGAGCGAGGCCCAGAGTGACCCAGGCGAGCAGAGCCCGTGATAGAGGGGCATCCCAGGCGAGGCAGAGGGCTGATTGACCAGAGCTTCCTACCACGCTGACTTGCTAGCGACACACCGGGGATGCCTACCAGGTCCTGATTGAGCCGGCAGCAGCTGGTCATGAGCTTGTCGGGGTTCGAGGCCCGACTCCGGTATGAACCACACTTTAGCATTTGCATTCCATAGTTCATTTCAGATATATTCATTTGCAAATATTGATCATTCAAACTGCATTTAGAGGCATCCATCGAGTATGCAGGACGCGCTCTTGAGCTGATAGCCTCCTCGATGGGGATAGTACAGAGGAGAGAGGCGCTGCTCAGCTTCTACGGTATTCAAGTAGCTTCTTCACTTTGCGCTTCAGGCATCAAACTTCCACTGACACACTGACACTGGCATTTCAACTGAAAACTTCCCAAACTGCACTGATACATTGCACCGATAGACCGCATCTGACATACTGCGCTCGCATATTACATTCACACACTGTATCTGACTTCTGCATACACTTGTTCTACACATTCTGCTTGCATTTGATACACACGCTATAACTGATATGTGACAATTGTTTTTTCAGATTCCACCCATACCGATGGCACTAGCGACAGTTGCAACACCCTTTCCAGCAGTACCTCCTCCGGCATCAAGGAGGAGAGAGAGACAGGCTCTGACGCGTTGCCGAGGTAGGGCTAGGGGGACTTGAGCCGAGAGTGGTCCTTCAGAGCCTATTCTGAGTGATGATGATACTGAGACGAACGACTCTAAGGAGGCAGCAAGTCAGTATTCAGAGTCGTCTGAGAGTGGAGGTGATGACGCAAGCTCGAGTTCCGAGAGTGGATACGATGCTGAGGCGAGCTCTAAGGCGGAAAGCGGTGATGACACCGGCTCAAGTTCCAGTCCAAGTTCAGATAGCGGCGCCGATGGAGATACTGCCCCAGAGTCCTCTCCTCTGTGGAAGAGGACGAAGAGGGCTTCTCGAGCCTGAGGTGACCAGCGCTGATTTTTTTTTGTATTTTTGCTTAGTTTCTTTTTGTTTATAGTTTTAGCACATTGTAAAGTTTCAGACAGGTTTTATTTGCTTTAAAAACTTGTACTGCACTTTTGTAAAAACAACCATGATCGGAATGAAAACCAATTTTTATGAAAAAGTGTTGTATTTTTCATCATGAGCACCACTTAGCATAAAAATGAGATTGAATTTGATAATGAAAACTAAACACTTGTATTGGCACAACGTTTTTAATCAGGTAATGAACCGATCAACAACTAAAATAAAAAGCAACATATAACTCAATAAACAACACAAAAACAACTTGATAAAAAAAAAAAAAACGACAACAACTCGATAAACAGAACAATCATACAACTCGATAAGCAAAACAACGCAACAACAAATGACATACAAAAGTAACAAACTTGCTAAAGCCGAAAGGACTCAAAACATGATCTTAAAACTGACTAAAAATAGAACAAAACACAAGCTTCCAGCACTGTTTAGCACAAAGGTGGACAGTAGGTCAAAGTGAGAGACGGCTGGCCACAAACAGGGGTTGCTGGCCATGAGAGGTGGCCTGCTGGCCATCGATTCCTCTTGTCAGCCATTAATGCATCTTACCGGCTACCTGCCAGCCACATGCCGGCCATCAATGTGTAGGACCTCCAAATTGTTGACACCTGGCCTCCACTCACTGCTTTATCTTCTACAAAAGGTTGAACTTTGTAGTTTCTTCATTTCAGCTACAAATTCTTCACAAATGGAGCCGTTTTTCGTCAAAAAACTCTCAAATTGGATTGCAACTTTAGATGGCTCAGAAAAGGTGAATTTCTGGGGTTTCGGCATAAATGCACTTTTCCCGTTGAGTCATTCTCCACTTTGTTTTCCGTTCCTTCATGCCGCAACAAGATGCTGGAACCCTATTACACACGTCTTTAGCTTTAGAGGACAAGAGATATGCCCAACAATCGAAGAAATTCAAGCCCTAGTGGAATCCCAGCACGATGAGGAAATCATACCTCAACCCCATTTCGGCCACATCTAAACTTTGGGACGGATGTGTGGGCTCACTCTAGGCGATGCTCGATCCTTGGTCCACAACAGAGAGCTGGACATTCCCAGCCTGATTCGTCGATTTTCTAATGTCGACAACCAAGGTAATCTTCTTTGGCGGGGTTTTCGACAACATGCCATTTGTTTGTGTATGCTAGCACGTTTCCTTCTTGCCCCTAGTTTTGAAGGTTCTAGCATTCGGCTAATTGAAGTGGCGCAAGGCCTAAAAGAGGGCAAGAGTTGCAGTGGCTTGGTGCTAGCCGAGACTTTGATGGGCTTAGACGCTTTCCATCGGCGAGAGACTACCAAATTCGTGAGAAGTCCACTACTTCTTCAAGTAATGTTTCCCACCCTTTCTAATATGTGCTTCTCACATCACTCGGAACTCATGCTCTATTTTTTCTCTCAAAGCCCTTTTCTCACTTTTTTTCTCAACATACATCTCTCTATTCTTTAATCTCTCTTTTCTTTCATCCCTTCCCAGGTGTGGCTTGTGGATAAGTTGAAGGTAGTGGATTCTTGCCTTGAGTACTCAGCTCGAGGCTATTTCTTCCACCAACAGCTAGTGGATTTCCTAAATGAGTGATGGTGGTGCCACTGGATGTGCAACAAGTCTGTTGTTGACATTGCTTGGCATTGCCCCTGGCTTAATCTGACCGAAATGAGCTACAGCATGACTCGGCAACCTGGCATTCAGCTGATTGGCCTTACACATTGTGTATTCTACTTTTCATTCAGGTTCAGACGTCAGTTTGGACATGATCAGACTTGCCCAGAGGAAAGGGTAGAGTACCTGGTTTCATTTCTCATCCGAGGTTCATATTTGGCTAAGTACCTTACTGCTTGGAGGACGATAGAGCTTTTGGCCCTTGCTTCTAGTTTCAGATGCGCCCTTTCTGGCGAGTGCTTTACTTGGCTCGAAGATGAGGCACAAACCGGGCCCACTTTGGCATCAGAAGCTTCCACAAGCATAAGCGGGGGATGCAAGGGCACCTTACTCATCTCTGCCCCTAGTTTATTGCTTTGATCTTACTTTTCAAGTTTTATGAATGTAATAAAAGCAACTTTGATTTGTATCGAGAGTTGGAGAACTTTGTATTGAAATCAATGAAATTAAAGTTTGTGAGCATTGAAAATTTTCCTTTTGGTCCAAAAATGGTCTAAGTTGTAAAAGGAAAAATTTGAGCAAAAACAAACTTTTATCAAAACTTTACAAAACCATTTTCGATAAGGATCACCACTTGACACGCACATAATCTATCTTCAAGATGCACAACCCTGAATCCAACGATCACAAATTACCCATTGACTAAATAACACTGTTCAGCACTATAACCAGCTCTTCTCTTAGAGTAAGGATCATAACCAAACTTTCAGATAAAGAATAGACGAAGATGACCTGATCAGACACATGGACAAGACAGTTGATTTGGAGGTGTTTACAGCCGAACTTCAAGAGGAAGTTGCCTACATATCCCAACGATTGGAATCAGGTCTTACGTAGTTCGGTTCAGGTTCACTCGAGTATTAATACTCTGCTTTTGTGTTCTAACTTTGGCCAAGGCCGCCCTTTAGGGTTTTCAACCTTGTGAGCTCAATTTTTCTTTATTTCTAATTTTTTGTGCTCTAACTTTTACCTAGGTCGCCTTTCCGGGTTTTCGGCCTAGCGAGCCTCTCAAGGGTAATATTTCTTCAACTTGTCCATGTTAATCGGTTGGGAAAATTCTAGGCAATCTAGGTCTATGAGAATAACAGCTCCACCTGACCAGATAGTTTTGATGATGTAAGGACCTGTCCAATTGGGTCTAAACTTGCCCCTAGGGTCATGGATGGGAGCTCGATTGTCTTTCAGCACCAAATCCCCTTCTTTGAGATTCCTGGACTTAACCTTCTTATTAAAAGCCTTGGCAATCCTGCGTTGATAACCCTAAACATGGTATAATGCTTTCAGCCTTCTCTTATCAAATAGCATCAATTGTTCGAACTTGCTCTGTTGCCAATCCCCCTCTGCTATTTGACACTCAACCATAACTCGCAGCAACGGGGACTTCTATTTCGATTGGCAGAACAGCTTCCATCCCATAGACAAGAAAGTAAGGAGTTGCCCTCATAGACGTATGGATTGAAGTTCTATAGCCCCAGAGTGCAAATAGCAATTTGTTTGGCCAATCCTTATAATTCTCAATCATTTTCTGCAAAATATGCTTGATGTTCTTGTTGGCAGCCTCAACAACTCCATTGGTTTGCAGCCGGTATGTAGATGACTTATGGAAAGCCACATTGTATTTCTCCAACAAGTCAATCACTTCCTTCTTGAAATGAGACCTATTATTTGAAATGATCTCGTTTAGGACTCCATAACAGCAAATAATATTGTTTCGAATGAATTTAGCTACATGTGTTGCTTTCAACATTGCGTAAGATTGGGCTTTCACCCACTTAGTGAAGTAATCAATTGCTACCAGAATGTATTCATGCCCATTTGACCCTTTCGGTGTGACTGCGCTGATGACGTTGATTCCCAGACTGAGAAAGGCCATGGTGAAGTCATGTTGTATAGTTTCAACGGCAGGATATTCATGCGGTTTGCATGGATTGGGCATTTGTGACATCGCCGAACAAAACAGATATAATCCTCCTCTATAGTAGACTAGTAGTAACCTTGCCTGAGAATCTTTCGGGCTAACATTACTTCGTTCATGTGTACTTCGCACTCTTCTCCATGGATGGCCTCTATTAGGCACTTTGATTCCTCTACTTTGACACACAACTTGTGCATTCCCAGATGACCTCTCTTGTATAGTTTACCTCTGCAGATGATAAATTGAACGGTTATCTGCCGTATTGTCCTCTTATCTTTGGTATTTGCCCCTGGTGGATAAACCTCATTTTCCAAGAAGTTCTAGATGTCGTAGAACCAAGGGTTTTGATCTTGTGCTTCATCAACTGCGGTGATAGCCTCGTAGGCAGCGTATATCTCTCCTCAATGATGATCGGACGCATCTGGACTCTAAATGGGATGTTTATCATAGAAGATAGAGTTGATAAGGCATCAGCGAACTTGTCGTTCTCTCTCAGTAGATGCGTGAAAGTCAGCTTCTCAAACCTCTGAATCAAAACGTCCAAGGTCTGGTGATAGATCTTCATCTTTTCTTCTTTGACCTTTCAATCTCTATTTGCTTGAGACACAACTAGGTTCGAGTCCCTGATGACGTCCAACCTTTTTGCCCCTAGTTCCAAGGCGGCTTCCAAACCAGCGATACACACATCGTATTCTGATTCGTTATTGGATACCTTGAACCGGAGTTTGAAGGCTAAGGGTATATGGGAGTTGTCAGGCGCTATTAGCAACACCCCTATCCCATAACCGTACTGGTTAGACGCTTCGCCAAAGTACATTGTCCAAATCTCTTCCTCGACTTACAGAATAGCTTCATTTGGGAACATGTATTCTACCGCTTCATCCCTTTCTACTGGGTGATCTGCTAGGAACTCTACTACTGCTCTCCCCTTGACCGACTTGCGAGTAACATACTTTAGATCGAATTCGGATAGAAGAATCAGCCAACAAGCTAGCCTACCCGTAAGCACTGGTTTCTCAAAGAGATATTTGATGGGATCTAATCTCGAAACCATAATTACAGAGTGAGCTAACAAGTAGTGCCTCAACTTCCTAGTAGCCTGTACCAATGCTAAGCAAGCTTTCTCCAACGGAGTGTAACGGGTCTCATAATTCAACATTTTCTTGCTCAAATAATAGATGGCTTTCTTCACCCTATCCTCAAATTCCTGAGCAAGCATGCATCCCATTGTTGTGTCCATTACTGACAGATACAAAATCAAAGGCTTTCCCGGCTTTAGTAACAATAACACAGGTGGATTCTGAAAGGTACTTTGATCTGCTCAAAAGAAAATTGACATTAGTCATCTCATCGGAACTTCTTTCCTTTCTTCATGAGACCAAAAAGTGGTTCACAAGTCAAGATTAATTTAGAAATAAATCGTCTTATAAATTGCACTTTACCTAGAAAGCCTCGCACCTCCTTTTCAGTCCTTGGTGGTGGCATTTCTAGGATGGCCTTGATTTTGTAAGGATCTATCTCGATGCTCCTTTGTGTGATCAAGAAACCCAACATTTTCCCTGCTATTACACCAAAAGTACATTTCTGTGGATTCAACCTCAGTCTGTATTCTCTGATCCGTTGGAAGAATTTCTTCAAGGCTGTGTAGTGGCCCTCTTTTTCTTTGGACTTGACAATCATGTTGTCCACGTACACCTCGACCTCTTTATGGATCATATTATGCAGAATTGTGGTTGCAGCCCTTTGATAGGTAGCCTTGGCATTCTTCAGCCCAAACGGTATCACCCAATAGTAGTAAGTTCCCTGCGGCGTAGTAAAAATAGTTTTCTCTTTATCTTCTAGCGCTATCAGAATCTGGTTATACCCAGAAAATCCATCCATGAAGGAGAGCAATGCATAGCCTAAGGTGAAGTCCACTAACTCATCGATGTGTAATAGAGGAAAGTCGTCATTCGATTGGCTTTGTTTAGATCTTTGAAGTCCACACACAACCGAATTCTGCCATCTTTCTTCGACACTGGGACGATGTTGGCCAACCAAGTGGGATACTCAGATACTAGCAAAAACCCTACGTCTATCTGCTTGGTGGCCTCTTTCTTAATCTTCAAACCCTAATCCAGGCGTATTCTCCGCAACTTCTGTTTTATGGGTCGGGCCTCGAGGTTAAGAGGGATACGATGCTGTACAATCTTAGGATCGATTCCAGGCATGTCTTCGTAGGACCACGCGAAAACATCTTGAGATCTTTTAATAAAGCGACTAAGTGCTCACACTTCTCTGAAGACAACGTGGACCCGATCTGGACCAGACGTGGATCCTTCTTAGTACCCACATTAAAAGCAATGATTTCATCAACAAGATGTTTTGCAAACCTTTCCTTCTCTCGATTAATTAAATTTTTTAAAACCAGAGGAATTCCTTCATTTTCATTTTCATCAAAATTTTGAAAATCATAATCAATGCAATAAATAAGTGGCATAGAGAAATATTCAGAATCTGCAGTGGCATTCTCATTCACAAGGTCAAGCTCATCCAGTTCTTCGGTTACAACTGACTCAAAAGTAAAAGAAAATGATGACCTGGACAAGACCTTGGCATCCGGGTTATCACCCCTAGGAATACTGGACCCAGACTCAAAAGAACCGAAATCTAATTCCAACTCCACAGACTTTGTGGAATCAGATTCTAGCTCACTACTGGACTCAGAACTACTAGATAGGTAGCCCTCCTCTAGCTGCCAAATGAGGGATGGTGCATCAGATGCATCCAAGATGCTGCAAGAAGGGTTCACTCCCGGTTGATCCCTGATCATAGAAATGGTCAGGTTATCCCCCAGGCACTCTGAGTCTATTGGAGGATCCGAAAGGAGACATGCCAGCACTGCTCCTACTTCAAACTCACCGTTGTTAGAATCACTTTCTGTGCTCAGTTCAGCTTCAGCAGTCGGTTCACCTTTTTCTTTTGTATCACTGTCTTGTAACTGCAAGTCAAAGAAGATTTCAAAGCCGGGAACACGCTACTTCTCAGAGTTGAACCAAGGTTCGGGAAAACCACAAAATGGGAAGTCTTCTCCCTCCCGAACAAAATGACCTTTCAGAGTTCCCCAGATTGGTCTATGCACAAGTTCATAGCACTTCCCGGTTTACTTAGCTCTGGCTCTGTCAGCCATCTCTTTTCCTTTCCTAACCTAATCCTCTTTGGTGGGCGTATAGCCAAGGCCAAAGGCATGCGGGTTATGTGGCACATCGGCCAATGCAGTAACGACCTTCCGGCCACTTCTTCCCAAACCAATTCCTGGCACATGTTGAAGCTTGTTCATGAAGTAGATTGATTGGGCACTGATATACAAGCCCTCATTAGCTGCCAAGATGGTTTGCACCACTCGGGCCTCAGCTAGAGTAAATCTAGAGAGCAAAACATCCTCCTCGCCATGAACAATTTCTAGCACAGGTGTAATTACCTCCAGCGGAGGATGTATAGATGAATTACCGAACATAATAGCCACCCCTTTCCCATAGGGATATTTCAGCATTTGGTGGAGGGTAGAGAAGACAGCTTTTACTTGGTATAGCTACAGCCTTCCTAACAATAGATTGAAAGTGGTCGGTACGTCCAGGACATAGAACTCAATATCCTGTTGAGCTGGGCCTACTTGAACTCTGATCTGTACTGTGCCTATCACCTCCCTACTGGTGTTGTTATACGCCCCGAATCACCCGGGTTATAGGCACGAAATCCGTTGGTTTCAGACCGATGGCATATGTTGTATGAGATGGGTAGACGTTGATTGCTGACCCGGTGTCAACCAATACCATTGGCACCCACTTTTCTCTGCATTCTACTAATATGTATAGAGGTTTGTTGTCTGCTGAGCCTTCTGGCAGCAGTTCTTTGTCTGAGAAGGTTAAGGTTGGCGCAGTGCCTCCTCGGAAGACTAATTCAACAAGTTGTTCAGGAGTGGTATCAATAGACGATTTGGCTTTATCCATCGCTGATAGCACAGCTTGTCAGTGCACGTGAGAAGCCATAAGCAGACCCCATATTGAAATATTGGCCTCGATCTTCTTCAGCTATTTCAACACTGCTTCTTCTTCCAACTACTTTTCCCTCTGCTTTTCTACCTCTTTATCCTTTCTAGAGGCTTCAGCTTGGTCCAAATCTGGGGGTTAGAAGTACTATCCACTTTTAGTCGTATGGTCTACCTCTTCAGAGTCCTAAGTATTGTCTGGCAGGTCTTCACCCTAATCCTCGTTGGTGTGAGCCAAAAACAAATCATCATCCTCCCACCATGCACCTTCGACAGCCGACAAACAATTGTCTGGTTCCGGCCTAATCATTCTCTCATTAGAAACATCCTCCGCAGGGCATTGAGCTATTCTAGCTTCTTGTTTGCATTGATCCCTTTCTTGCACAAACCGCTTCAATGCAGCTTCTTGTTCAATATCTGCAATACTCACGGTGCCTAGTTCTTGAGCTAAATTCTTAATGATGGTGTTCTTCGACAATTTCCCCTTGTCCTCGGCCATTCCGGCCATTGCAGCTATTCTTACTCCATTTTCTTCATGTTTTGGTTGAATTTCCTCTTCTCTGTCAGGCTCGTCACTAAGCCACCCGGAGTTATCTGTCAACCCATTTAGATCAAACCAGTCAATCTGCACATCCCCCTGATCTTGTTTGTCGTAGAACTACAGATTGTCTAAGTCTTCTTCCAGCTCCGCTAGGTCATCTAGACCCTGACTTGGGCCATCCTCTCGAACCACAATAACCTCTACTGCTGTCGGCAATACCACTTCGAGTTTGGCTTGATCAGTCAATACAATGTAACAGCATGGGTCATACACCCCCTGAGATAAGTCTACAAAGCTTTCAGGCAATGGACTATCATTCTCCTCCAAGGTCAACCCCCCTTCTTTTGCCACTGTCACCACCATGGGTTCAGGTTGAAGAGTGGAAATGTTC
Source organism: Camellia lanceoleosa (assembly GCA_025200525.1). NCBI lineage: Eukaryota > Viridiplantae > Streptophyta > Magnoliopsida > Ericales > Theaceae > Camellia > Camellia lanceoleosa. Next base: position 105,917,284 of record CM045761.1, read on the forward strand.
ACCATGCACAAGTCCGTGCTCTCAAGGATGAACACAGCCGGTTTGGGTAGGTGAGAAGGAGTTATGTATACGCTAGGGTCATATGGGATGGCTAGCGTATGTGTTAGATTTAGGTTCCGAGGTGGGAGAACTTGGTTGTGGGCTGGAAGAGGGTTAGTAGTCACATTTAGCTTTTGTGGTGGCGCTATCACCTTGTTGTCAATGAGATCTTCAATGTCATGACGTAGCCTGTAGCATTAGTCGGTGTCATGACTGTGCTGCTGGTAAAAGGCACAGTATTTGGCCGGGTTGTGTTTAGGTGGGAAGGGATCGGGTAGTGGGCGTTGTTCCAACGACTTAAGATGCCCCTTTTTGATCAGCACCGTTAGGGCTTGGGATAAAGGCATACAGAGTGGAGTAAAGACCCTTTAAGATCGAGCTTGGCTGTTTGAGGTTTGTGGATTTGTACTGGCAAAAGGTTTGGCAGTTTTTGGTGTCACGGTAACGACATTCACATCAGATGGCCGTGCAGTTGTGCTTCCACTCATGGTTACATTGGAACTGCGTGTGAAAGGCCTCTTAGGTTGCTTCTTTTCATTGGTTATCAACCCCTGTTTCATTGCATCTTCAATCTAAACCCCTATCTCGTGAAGCTAAGCAAATGTAAACAATGGCAAGACTATTATCTTCTACAATAATTTTCGTTATAGGTTGTAGACCACCATTCTGATTTGATCCTTCTCGGATGATCTGATAGTCATCATAGAGGCCTTGGCCCTCCATCTTATTACAAAGTCCAAGAAGCCTTCCTTTGGCTCCTGATGGGTCGCTTCAAGATCACAGGTTGTGACCTCAATCTGGGTATTATAGGAGTACTGTGTGATGAAGGCTTCAGCCATTTTCTTCCAGCTCCGTTTCACAGAGTCTTCCAGCTTTGCATACCAGATAGCCACTATCCCTGACAAGGTTCGGCCAAAAAGCGATAGCTTTTGAAGTCTAGTTAGGCCTATTGGTCGTAGGATGTCTGAGAATAACCGCAGATGAACCATATGATCCCTAGAGCCATCAAACCGGTTGGTGTGAGGCATCTTGAATCTGTCTGGCAAAGTTACTGCGGAGTCAGTGTATGTATCTTCGATGTCAGGGATTAAGTTCACACCCTGTGCCCGCTTGAAAAGCTTTTCTAGCTTGTTGACCTTCAGTGCAGTGGGGTCTACCTCAAATTCAAATGGGGCCTCAATTTGGTACACTGGTGCCTTGGAGGCTTGCGGTGAGATGGGGTCTACTAGAATGCCCTGATTTTTAGCCTGAGCATTAATAGTGATTCCGGGTGCTGGGATACCCATTGGAGGTGATGGGAAGCAGAAGCCGTTGCTTGTTGTGGCTGCTTTTGCTGTAGCCTATTTATCACTTCCACTTGATGGGCTGTAACTTCAGCTTGGCAGGTAGTATCTAGCTGCATGGTTTCAATGGTTTGCTGGAGATGACGAAGCATGTCTTCTATGCTAACTGGGGGATGTTGAGCCATCAGAACTGGCAAATAATCTCTTACTAGAGTGGAAATAGAAGATTGAGCCTGACTGGGTGTAGGTGAAGTAAAAGGTGACTGCTGGACTGGTGAATTATGCCTAACACTCTTCCATCTCGTAATTGGTAAGAGTGAAGCAAACATTGACTGTCTTCTAACAAGATCCTTGGATCTGTAAAGTCTTCTTATACGAGTCCAGAGTGCTTGGGGGGTAATAGAATTGTTCGAAGTAATTGTGAGAATGCAAAAAGAAATAAAGCAAAAAGAAAGTGAAAAATCAGAAACCGCACAACACCTCAGCTCAGATGTGTACAAGACACAGTTGTAACCATAAGCTGTAGAACTGCACTCAACATTGATTTTTGCCCCCAAAAACTGATACCCAAACTTGCAACTGATATCCAAACTTGCAATTGATATCCAAACTTGCAACTGATACATACATTCCTGTAGAGTTTCACTCTAAAAGCACATACCAATTAAGTGAAAGCCAAAACACCCCTATGATGGGGTAGGGTTACCCTATCCTAGTTTCGTCAGGAACTAGGGGTTAACTATTCAAGCAAAGTGGTTTCACACAATCCTGCATTCGGGTAAGCAACTTGTCCTAGTTTGGAATAGTTTCTATGGCTTTCGATATGCAACTAGGCCAATTGGTCAAAAAGGGTACCTCAGCAAGACTATCTAATATACCTTTCACACCTAACACCGAAAAGTGAAAGGGGGATCAAATGGTACAGCGATGGTCCAGATCTAAGGGTTGTGTTCCCATCTTGGCAGAGCCCACAATCGGTCAGCCTTTTGGCAAGCTTTTCCAAGCAAGGCTCCGGCAAACCATTCAGGAATAACAGATGGCAAACACAATGATTTAGGTGCACCAATCCAAAGGCAAAGGAACACATAAGTGTAGATAAAATGTCATATCATAAGTTCAAGTCAAGTTCTCTAAGTCCCCAGTAGAGCTACCAGAAACTGTAGCTCGACTTTTTCGCGCCCTCTTTCGGAAGGATTAAAAGAAGGCCCTACAGTTCGGACTCTCACGGTTTTGAATCTAATCTCACAAGTGCACTGTGAAATTGATAAAAACCAAAGACTCCAAATCCGGCAAATCTTTTGAAAAATCGATTTTGAATCAAAAATGCCAAAATTAGATTGCTTTGCCAGATATAGAGTCGCCACCTTAATATTTTTATTTTTGGGGAAATTTAGGAAACCCATAATTCGTGCCAAAGGCCACGTGTCCGTCATCACCAAAGTTGCCTTGGCTCGGGAACTTGGGTACGAGAAGGGAAGGCCATGAATTGAGCACCCCTGCTCGCCCGATCAAAGATCGGCCTCTACAAATCATGATATGATTTTTTATCAACATTATGTGCTCTTGTTCCGGTTATTAGGCTAGCTTTACTATGTGATGCGCACAAGCAAGTATAGACTAGTTTGCTCAAGTTGGAACAATTCAATTTCATGCTTGTTTTGTGAAAAGAGTTTGAATTTGCCACTCAACAAAGTGGGCTTAAAATATATATTTGTTGAATCGGTTCCAATTCAAGCAACAAACCTTCATCCACAGGCATTCAAGCAGTTTAACAAGTATGCATTTAGTCTCATGGCAAGCATGCTAGTTATGGCAATTACTCACACTCATGCAAGTATGCTAAAGCACTAAAAACTTACCCAGTACTCCAAGCTACGAAGATAAAACAAAAGAGTTAGAAAAATATGCATGATTCCTAACTATACAAGATGTCTAATGCAACACATGCAATATGCAATCAAATAGGCTCGGCTATTAATATGACATATAAATTAATTCAAGACATGTGGTTAAACACGTATTCAACAAAGTAATTGAAATGACAATGCAGTTTGAATGATGTGCCGAGCCTCGGCGTATGCAAGACAAGATAAATGGATCCAACCATAAAGTATGCCAATTGAAATATGTCCCTAATCTAACCATCAAAAGTGATTAAATAAAAGGAAGAAAAACATGGGGTTAGAAGACATACACATTATTACACTTCTCTCTCACGAAGGAGAGTCTGAATGAATAAAACTAAGCTAATTAGCAACTAATTAAGCTAATTAGGCTAAGCAAATTAAGCTAATTATTACAAATTGAAATAAATAACTAACAAAACTAATTAACTAATTATTACAACAACAAATGAACTAATTAGTTAACTAACTGATTAAATAATTACAAAACAATTGCAACCAATAATTAAGTTAAGTAACTAGACTATGCTAATTAACTGCTCCGCCTCGGGAAATGAAAGATATGCATGTGCATGCTCAGTTTCTGCCCGAAAAGACCTTCGTTTTGCTCTTGAAAGCCTTTGTTTGCAGAGTTGAACACTTCCAAAACCATTTTGCTCCACCTTACCAATACATCCGATGATGAGTCTGTTTGTTCCACCTTATCATTGGATGTACCTACAAGAACATTCAAGTCTTGAAGGGCCGTAAAAAATGGGGTGTCTCCAGTATATCAGTTCTAGGTAGCAACACTTGGGTTGGGCCCCAAGGGGTACCCCAAGTTTGTAGAAGGGAAGAGTTATGGACAATGTGTGCCTTGGCTCAAACCACCACACACGCGTGCGCCGCCACCGCCGTCCATTCGACCGATCATGCCGGGTGCGGTTGTGGGTCAGGTCGGTTCTAACATTAATTTTTTAGACAATTTTTTTTCTTTTTTTTTCCCAAAAATTCTTGCGAGAAATTATTTAAATATTTGAACAAAACTAATTTAGTTTTTTCTATCCAAAACTGTGCCTCTTCTGGTCCAATTTTCAATTGTTTAAATTGCTCTAAACTGCCTAGTACTTCCGGACAGAGTCAGTTTCTTCCAGACAAGTTTGAAACTCCCTTGGCAGTTATCTGTTCAAACATATTTGAAACTACCCAGCAGTTTTCTATCCAAAACTGTTTGCACATGTTGAATTCAAAAACCTACCTATGCAGTTTGAATTTCAGACCTATTCGGGGCCTATAAATACCTGGACCATTCCAGCAGATTTCCAGATCTGAATTCACTTGTTTCATTCCAATTTTTGCTTTCTTGTATCAATTTATTCTTCATATTATTTTAGGAAAAATTTGGAGAGTATAGAACGCATGTTTTTGTTCGCCGTGCAAATTGTTTGGAGTGCTACTACAATTTGTGTAAATCATTGTATCCTGGGAGATAAACGTCATTTATCCATAAGCACCGAAGTGGGGCGAATCTGTCTTAAGGACAGAGTGTCACACACTCGACTTGAACATTTGTGTAATTATTCACATCGGTAAACAAATTCTGTAAGTAATTTATTTTTATTTGTTTGATTTAGTTTCAAATTATTTTTTACATAGAAGATTGTTTCAACAATCTTAAGACATATTCGAATTATTCTGTTTATACAAAATTTTTCATTTGTTTCCTTTCTTCCTTTCTTCTTCTTATAGAAATTTTTTTTTGTGGTTTTACAAAATAATATTTTGGTTGGAAAAAGAAATAGTAGTAATATATTGTTTATTTTCTTTGACAACTAGTAGTAATATACTGGTAATCATCAACAATTCAGAATATTTATTTGTGAAGTTGGTCAGAAATTAATTTTGGTTTTCAGAAATAATTTTTGAGTTTTCATTAATTAAAATTTTGTTTTTAGTATTTTAATTTTTGAAATGTTACAGAAATATTTTTCTGTGTGCACTTAATTTATTTAAATAAAATTTTATTTTATTTTCAAATTAATTGGAAATAAAAGTTACATTTGTTGTTTCTCTTATTTTTACAGAATTAAATTCTGTGTATAAGGTTTAATTTTCTGTGTAGTATAAAATTCTAACTATAATTTTATTTTATAATTTAGAATTCATGGCTACTGAAACTAATACTCAAACAAGTACTGGTGTGATGGCTGCAATTGCACCAACCGCTCCTCTTGTTATGACTATGCCAGTTAATCACATTGAAAAGCCAGAGAAGTTCTTAGGAACTGATTTTAAAAGATGGCAGTAGAAAATGTTATTTTATCTTATTACTCTTAACCTGACATGTTTTCTCTGTGAGGGTGCTCCTACTTTGGAAGAGGATGAAACTGACCGGCAAGTGGTTGTTGCGGTCGATGCTTGGAAACATGCTGATTTCCTTGCCGGAACTACATCTTAAACATATTTGATAACACATTGTACAATGTCAACAGCCCTATAAGGACAACAAAGGAACTTTGGAAGTCTTTGGAGAAAAAGTACAAAATAGAAGATGATGGTTCAAAGAAATTTTTAGTTGGCAAATTCCTAGATTTCGTTATAGTTGATTCTAAGACTGTGATTAGCCAAGTTCAAGATCTCCAACTCATTTTGTATGACATTTATACAGAAGGCATATCTCTCAGTGAATCCTTCCAAGTTGCTACCTTAATAAAAAAATTACCACAAGGTTAGAAGGAATTCAAGAAGTACCTCAAACACAAGTGCAAAGAAATGACTTTAGAGGAATCAATTGTACGGTTAAAGATTGAGAAGGACAACCGCAATTTTGAGAAGTGGGTTGGTAAGCATCCAATGGAGTCAAAGGCAAATGTGGTGGAACATGCTCCAAAAGCAAAGAAATGAAAGTTTTCTAAAGAAAGTTTCTCATAAGGCTCTAAAGGAGGGGAAACTAAGAAGTACAAGTTTAATGGAAAATGTTTCATCTATGACAAAGAGGGACATTGGGCCAAAGATTGCCATAGCAAGCGCAAAGGCAAAGGAAGATCAAGCAAGAAGCCTGCTCAAGCCAATATGACCGAAGTGGACAAAATTTCCAATGGTGTTGAGGAGATAAATTTTTTTGCAGTTGTTTCCAAGGCAAACTTTGTCAGAAATCCTAGAGAATAGTGGGTGGATACTAGTGTTACTCGTCACATTTGTGCTGACAAAAAGATGTTCACATCTTATTCCATGATGGACAATGGTGAACAACTTTTTATGGGCAACTCCTCGACTTCTAAAGGTGAAGGACAAGGAAAGGTTATTCTAAAAATGACATCTAGAAAGGAACTCACTCTCAACAATGTGCTGCATGTACCGGACATTCGCAAGAATCTAGTCTCCGGATCTCTGTTGAGTAAAAATGGGTTTAGGCTAGTGTTTGAGAGTGATAAATTTGTACTTACTAAGAATGGGATGTTTGTAGGAAAATGTTACATGTCTAATGGCCTTTTCAAACTAAATGTAATGGCTGTTGTACCTTATGTTAGTAATAAATATACATCTTCTTCTTACTTACTTGAGTCTTCAAATTTGTGGCATGATAGACTAGGACATGCTAATTATGAATCTTTGTGTAGATTAATTAATATAAAATGTTTACCTAAATTTGAAATTGATCTAAATCATAAATGTGAAATTTGTGTTGAGATAAAATTAACTAAAACTTCTTTTCATTCAATTGAAAGAAGTACGGAACCACTTGAATTAATTCATAGTGACATTTGTGATTTTAAATCATTTCAAACTAGAGGTGGGAAAAAAATATTTTATCACTTTCATAGATGACTATAGTAGATATAGTCATGTTTATTTAATTCGAACCAATGATGAAGCTTTGGAAACTTTCATTCAATATAGGAATGAAGTTAAAAATCAACTTGGTAAGAAAATTAAAAAACTTAAAAATAATAGAGGTGGTGAATATGAATCACCTTTTGGTGAATTTTGTAAAGAACATGGAATAATTCATCAAATCACCGCTCCTTACTCACCTCAGCAAAATGGAATTGCTGAAAGGAAAAATAGGACTTTAAAAGAAATGATGAATGTCATGTTAATAAGTTCTGGATTACCTAAGAACTTATGGGGGGAAGCGATACTTTTTGCTAATTATATTCTTAATAAAGTACCCCGAAAGAAAGTGAATCAAACACCTTATGAAATGTATCATGGAAGAGTACCATCCTGCAAATACTTAAAAGTGTGGGGGTGTTTGGCTAAAGTAGCTATTCCTAGTCCTAAAAAGACTAAAATAGGTCCTAAAACTATTGATTGCATTTTCATTGGTTATGCCAAGAATAGTAGTGCATTTCGGTTTTTGATTTATAAATCAGAACATTCCGAAATGCATGTAAATACTATTATTGAATCTCAAAATGCATCGTTCTTTGAACATATATTTTCAAAATAAGACTAGACAAGGGACTAGTACTAATAAAAAATATTATGATGCCATTACTAGTCATGATCAAGGACAAGATCAAGAATAAGAGCAAGAGATAGATCAAAATGAAGATGATGAACCTAGGCGTAGTAAACGTACTAGAACCTCAAAATCTTTTGGTCTAAATTTTCTAACATTTTTGTTAGAAAATGACCCTTTAACTTTTAAAGAAGCTATGGCCAGTCCTGAGGCTCCTTTATGGAAAGAGGCTGTCAATAGTGAAGTTGAATCCATCCTGCAAAATACACTTGAGAATTGGTGGATTTGCCACCAGGTTGTAAACCTCTTAGGTATAAGTGGATTTTCAAAAGAAAAATGAAAGCGGATGGATCAATTGACAAATACAAGGCAAGATTTGTGGTCAAAGGATATAGACAAAAAGAAGGTCTTGATTACTTTGACACATACTCGCCAGTTACTAGAATAACATCCATTAGAATGCTAATTGCCATTGCATCTTTGTACAATCTAGAAATTCATCAAATGAATGTTAAAACAGCTTTCTTAAAATGGTGAGTTAAATGAAGAAATTTACATGGAACAACCAGAGGGATTCTCTGTTACAGGAAAAGAGAAGAAAGTGTGTAATTTGGTTAAATCATTATATGGTTTAAAACAAGCGCCAAAGCAATGGCATCAGAAATTTGACAAGGCAATAATGTCAAATGGATTTAAAATTAATGAATGTAACAAATGTGTTTATATTAAAAACACAAACAACGGTTATGTTATAGTATGTCTTTATGTGGATGATATGCTCATCATAGGTAGTAATAATGATATGATTAAATCTACCAAGATAATGTTGAATAAACATTTTGACATGAAGGACATGGGAATTGCTAATGTAATCCTTGATATGAAAATTACCAAAACATTAGAACGTTATGTTTTGTCACAATCACATTACATTGAGAAAATACTTGACAAATTCAGCAAAGATGATGATCATCTTGCTAGAACACCTATGGATGTTAATTTGTTTCTTTCTAAAAATGTACAAGAAAGTATTTCTCAATTAGAGTATGCCCAAATTATTGGAAGCTTAATGTACTTGGTGAACTGCACTCATCGGATATAGCCCATGCAGAAGTAAATAAAGTAGATATACGAGTAATCCAAGAGTAGAATACTAGAAAGCAATTATAATGGTTCTAAGATATCTCCAATTTACTCGTAACGTTGAGCTAAATTATACTAGCTATCCTGCAATATTTGAAGGATACTATGATACAAACTGGATATCGGATGCTAGAGACTCAAAATCCACCGGTGGGTATGTCTTTATTCTTGGTGGGGTTGATGTATCTTAGAAATCTTCCAAACAGGCTTGAATTGCTAGGTTTACTATGGAATCAAAATATATAGCTTTAGATAAGTTGGGGAAGAAGCAGAATGGCTTCGTTACTTCCTTGAAGATATTCCAATGTGGCCAGAACCGGTGCTTGCTATTTGCATACATTGTGATAGTTAATCAGCAATAAGTAGAACACAAAGTCATATGTATAACAGTAAGTCGCGACACATTCGTCATCGACATAACACCGTGAGACACCTACTCTCTAATGGAATTATTTCCATTGAATATGTGAAGTCTAAAGACAACATAGCAAATCCACTAAACAAAGGGTTAGCAAGAGAGTTAGTTGAGAATTCATCGAGGAGAATGGGACTTAAGTCTATTAAATAAGAGTTGCCACAACGGCAACCCAACCTAGTTGATTGGAGATCCCAAGATCTAGGTTCAAAGGGACAATCGAGTTGTGTATGACTCATAAGGATCACTGGGAAGTCAAACTCCTACCCATTTCTATGATGAAATAGTGATGTCTGCAGCGTTTTAGGTTAAGTAATACTTTTAATGATTCTTATATCTAGGAATACCTAGTAGAGTATGGCAGGATACTCTTCATAAGAATCACCTACATGAGTGTGAACTGGACCGGTTCTATGATATTTGTGAAGAGCTACAATTCTCTAGAACACTCATGAAAGACCAGGTTGTTCACAGCCAAAATGAACACAATAATGAGAACTAAACTGTGTTTAGTAATATACTGTGTGAGTTCTATTGTCTTGATTTACACAAATGGCTGAACAGTTCAAGACATCATGTTCACTGGTTAGCTTGTAAATCCGATAGTGTCTCACAAGGAAAGGTTCAAAGCCAAAAGCTACTTATTCTTTGCAAAAATATTTCCAATTTCTGTACTCTCTGTAATTAAATCATGTTGTTGCATTTTCTCTCTTTCAAATTCCATTCATGCGGGGATTGTTGGATTTTTTTTTTGTTTTTATAGGCTTATTTTGGGCCAAATTTGAGTGGGGCCCACACGTCTTTTGGTGTGGGACCAAAGGTGATGTGTTCCTTGTCGCATGGCAAGTCACACGGTGAAAACGATTCATCAAAACCATTTATGAGTGAATGGAAAGTTGATGTCATTTTTGGGTTCGTGGAATGGACAATTAAAGAAATAAAATGTGGGTTTCCTTGAATTGGTTATCCCACATTGGAAACTTAAGAGAATTTATGTGTGTATATAAGTTCTAGGTAGCAACACTTGGGTTGGGCCGTAAGGGGCACCCCAAGTTTGTAGAAGGGAAAAGTTATGAACAATGTGAACCTTGGCGCAAACCACCACACTGCGTCTTGCCTAGTCTATCCTTGTGGCCGTATCTGGCATGTGTGGGTTCTAACATTAATTTTTTTGACAATTTTTTTTTCAAAAAATTGTTGCGGGAAATTATTTAAATTTCTGCACAAAATTAATTTAATTTTTTCTATCCAAAAGTGTGCCTCTTCTGGTCCAATTTCCAACTGTTTAAACTGCTCTAAACTATCTAGCAATTCCGAAAATAGTCAATTTCTTCCAGATAGGTTTGAAATTGCCCTGGCGATTATCTGTTCAAACAGATTTGAAACTGCCCAGTAATTATCTGTCCAAAATTGTTTGCATCTGTTGAATTCAAAAGCCTACTTGTTTGGTTTGAATTTCAGACCTGTTCAAGCCTATAAATACCTGGATCATTCCAGCAGATTTCCAAATCCGAAATTCACTTATTTCCTTCTAGTTTTTGCTCTCTTGCATCAATTTATTCTTCATATTATTTTAAGGAAAATTTGGGGAGTATAGAACACAGGTTTTTGTTCATCGTACAAATTGTTTAGATTGCTACTACAATTTGTGTAGATCATTGTATCTTGGGAGAGACATGTTATTTATCCATAAGCACCAAAGCGAGGTGAATCTGTCTTAAGGATAGAGTGTCACACACTCGACTTGATCATTTGTGTATTTATTCACATCGGTAAACAAATTTTGTAAGTAATTTATTTTTATTTGTTTGATTTAGTTTCAAATTATTTTTTACACAAAAGATTGTTCCAACACAACTAAACAATATGGCCCATTTTAAAAATATTACTGCAAATGTTCGATAAACTAAAAAATGCAAAATACCAATGACAAGGAAGTTAACTTACCTTCTTACTTCATGGAATATCAAGGATGTTACCTGTCTCACTTTCTCCAAACCCACAAAGCATTTCCTTCTTTTTATGACCCCGATGTAGAAAAAAAGGATATATACTCAATATGATGCCCTAGCTGCCACAAAACCCATTGCTCCATTAAGGAAGCACACAAACATTTTAAGGTAAAATAGGCATATAAATAAACAATTGACCATCCATACTTCAAAGGAAAAGCAAGCACATAATACGGGGAAAAAAAAGAAGAAATTGAAAAGACAAAAGTTAAGAGTAGTTTTTATTATTACTATCTCCTCATTTATTCAACAGAGAGGATAACATCAATATTGATTGCTCAAAAGATTGCAAAAGCCTCAATATTTGATGATAGCCTTCCTACAAAAATCTAAGTAAGAAACACTTTTAATCTAAAATAAAACACTTATCTAAAAATGCAATTGATACACCACAACAAGCCTATTTAACATTATGTATCAATTTCAGAGATCTGCAAAACCAGCTAAACGATCAACTCTAAGTCGTGTTCCAAACAAGAAAAACACCAAGTGATCTGGCTCATTCTTTAAAGGGATAATAGGAACCGTGACAAACCATCAACAAATTTTACCAACATAATCTCCCAAAGGAGAAACTAGACGAAGCAAATTAACGAACTTTCTAATAGGTAATTCTGAATCATGTGTACATTGCGTGTCTCATTAGTTTCAAAAATTAAGGAAAACATTAATTCTGAAAATTAGGAAAAACAAAGATAGAAAAATAGTAAAATTGAGAGAAAGAGAGAGAGAGGACCCATACCTGAAAATAAAAAAATAGAGAAATCGAATAATAAGAGGTGCTGATAGAAAAGAACACACAACATTTAAGGAGACGGGCAGACGGGCTTGGAGATGCGACGTCGGCGTGGCAGAAGGAGGAGAACGGGCAACGTCGACGGCGGCGCTAAAGGAGAACATGCTGAAGGAGGACAATGGGTGCTAAACGAAAAGAGCTAACTTGTGTTTTGTTTTGAGAGAGAGAGAGAGAAAGATGAGGGGAAAACTGATCAACACATAAAAAAAGTAAAAAATAAAAAATAAAAAATAAAACATAACAAATAAAAGAGAAAAAATTAGTAGTCTATTTTTCATTACCACCCAATATGTCAAAATTCTCCCTCCAAAATTAGTGACAAAATAATTTCCTCATCAAAAAATATGAAAATATTAAAAATTATTAGTGACGAAAATATATTTCTCACCAAATGATTTTAAAATATTTAAAATCAAGTTTTTTTTTAAAAAAAAAACATAAAATTATTGGTGAGAAAAATATATTCCTCACTAATAATTTTATAATTTGTGGCAAATTTTTTTTTCTCACTAAAAGTCTCAAAATTTTAGCGCCACCAAAAAAATTTAGCAGGAAAACCTTTGGTGACGAAACTTAATTTTTTCTCACCTAAAAAGAAGTATTTATTAACAAAAATAAATTTCGTCACCTATTATTTTTAATTTTTTATTATATGTAACAAAATTTTATAATTCCTCACAAATTATTCTTATTTAGTGACGAAATTTATTTTCTTTACTATTTTTCCTCACCATAGGTTACTTTTTTTGTAGTGATTTATAATTTTTTGATAAAATTGAGTTTTTACATAGATGGTCTTTATAGTGGGGCCTACGAGATAGATTGTTCGGATTATTGATATGGATCCGAATTGAAACCTACAAAAGAGTATGGAAAGATATAGAGAGATGAGATATAAAGCAAAGCTTATATCTACCTTTAGGGTACATGTTAACGAGACCTATTTCCTAAAACTAACTTAATAGAATAGGATCCATTTCTAGGGTTTCTTGGAACTGTGAAATTCAAGATGTTAAACGTTAATATTTTTTTTTTATTATTTATAAAGATTTTCTATTATTAGGGCAAAACTAGCCTTCTAAACATCTTTTCAATGCATTAAACTTAAAGCTGCAAATGAGTCGAGTTGAGCCGAACTTTAATATATTTGGGCTTGTTTATTAATATTTTAATGAACTCAAACTCGAGCTCGAGCTCAATAAAAATTTAACAAACCGAGCTCGAGCCGAGTTGGCTTAGGCTTGACTTAAGTTCAAGCTCGTTCACGAGCTTTAATGAGCTAAAATTTTTTATAAATTCATACTTGCGTATGTGACTAAAGTTACAATTAAAATTTTGATTATACAATTATATATACAATATATACAAACATACTAAAAAAAAGGTCAATATTTTACCAAAACAATAATATCTACTACCACATTATAAATGTACTATCTATAGTTAACTATTATTTACATTTATATTTTTTAAATATATAAATAACATATTTATCTTATTGTTTATACATATTTTTACATTATTTAATATATAAATAATAAATATTAAACGAGCACTACAACAAAAAATATTTTGGCCACGTTTTTTAGCAACCAAACTGAAATTAGTCGCCAATTTTATATAATCGGCGACAATATAATTGTTGGTTGCCAAAAATTACACTATTGGCGACGAGTTAAGATTTGTAGTCACCAAAAGGTTTGGCGCCAACTTAATTTTTTGGGCGGGAGCGCCAAAAATATTTTCGCGACCAAATTAACATATAACAACGAAAATTTTTGTTGCCGATTGTAAAGTTTTGGCGACAGAAATGAAATAGTAGCGAAAAAGACAAACGGTACTTATGGCGACCGAAGGATTTTTGTCGCCAATAAATTAGCAAACGAAACTACGTCGTTTTGCATTTTTCAATTTTTATTATTATTATTTTTTAAGACTGGACCGACCCTTTTACTAAATAAACAAATAAGCTCTAACCATTGTTCACCTCATTCTCTCTCAATCCACAGCCTCAAGCGGCGTACAGCAAAACAGAGGTATGTCTCTGTCTCCCTCTCCCTCTCCCTCTCCCTCTCTCACACCGCCTCCTCTTCCTCCTCTTTTTTGTCTTCATCTCTCTTCCTCTCACTCTCTCTCGCCACCGATTGATTTCCACCGACAGCATTCACTTATCTCTCTCTCTGATATTTTGAAGACAGATATATATATGAGTATATGATAAATATATGATAGATTGTAGTCCTAAAATCTGTCTTCAACGATTTATATATATATATATATGAGTATATGGTAAATATATGATAGATTGTAGTCCTAAAATCTTTCTTGAACGATTTATATATATATATATTAAAATCAATCTTTTAAATATATGAGTAGAGACAGATTTCAGGATCCATAAATATATTTTGGGACTGCAATTCTACATTGAATGTATGATAAATAAAAGACTACAATGTATATATATATATATATATATGAGTAGAGATAGATTATGTTTGTGTTTTTGTTTTTCTGTTTGTGTTTTTTTTTTTGTGTGTTTTGTTTGTTAAGCGATTAATGAAATTTAATGAAATTGCTTGTTAATCAGTTAATGAAATTTGTGTGTAATTTTCTAAACAGAGTCTTTTTGTTTTCTTTTTTATTTTCTCTTCAAATCATCCCATCCAAACAGGTAGGCAGCTGTTTAAATTTTTTTCCCCTTTCATTGGAATATGTTACTCTTTTAAATTTTTAACTAAATGCACTTTTATTCATAAATTTTGATTCCTGAAATTATTTACTATCAATAGAATTTCTAGTTTGGGATTTGTTATCACTAGTGATTTGGAAATATTTAAGAATTCTTTCTTTGGTGCTGGTGTTGTGTGCTAATCTGCTGATGTATGCTCTGGTCTCATCACTGCTGATGTTCGATTGGTTATTGCTCAGTCTATGGTGTTGCACTGTATAATGTTGATGTATGATGCTGCTGTTGGAGTCTTGGTCTCTTTGCTATTCTGTCTCTTTGCCTTTTGGGTGTCATGGTCTGATCAATTTTGCACTGGTCTGATTGATTTGGCTTAGGTCTTGTGGCATGTAACAGATACCTGGTTAGGTGTAGAGGGTCACTAGTCTTTGACTCTACTTGCCCATTTGAGCTTTTTAATGGATCATCAGTATATGCTCAGGTGTTGTGTTTGGTCTCACTAATTAGGTTTCTGTTTTTGAATGGTTGGTTGTTGGTTTGTTTGATGTCTGTATTGGTTGTTGGTTTGTTTGATGTTTGCTGTCTGGCTTGATACTTGATGCTGTTGTTGTTTTGTGGTTAAGGAATGTGTCTAAAGGCTACTAATAGATTTGGTGTAAGGTCTGATTCTGTATGGGTTGTTGTCTAAGGTCTGGTGTAAGGCTATTTAATCAGTGTGGACTGTGCAGCTATTATGAGGCTATTTTATTGTGTTGGACTGTTGTTTCTGGTTCTGTAGTTGTGTTTTGTTTTTTGTTGTTCGTTTCTTTCCTTTGGTTTCTTTTTGATTGGTTTCTCACCAATCTTTGGTCAAGTGCTTGCAAATGATTGTGCTTTCTTAGCGGTGCCGATCTAGTTGGGATTGTTAAGGTTAGCGTTAATGCTTTTTGCACTTCCCTCTTTGAGGTCGTTTCATACAAACTCAATACATGACATTCATTATTTTTTATTCTCTTCATAGTATATTTACAAGTTTAATGTTTTGAATATATATTAGTTTCACAATTTTGAATTTCTAATAAATAAATAAAATTAAAAATTTAACCATTGAATCAAATTTTATGATTGATAAGATGGTGATAACATAGTTTCTTCTTCCTTTTTCATTTATGTATAAAAAAAAATGAAGACAGGACATGAGTATCCATATATGTTATTTGACATTCATTTCATGCCCACTCTCCATTAATTTCATGTATAGTGCGATTTTAATTTAAACTTTGATTTACAATTCAAATGTTATAGGTTATTGGCTAATGCAGAGATAAAAAAGCTGCAATCATTCGTTGGGAGCAATTACTACATCTAGAAAGCTTTGACTATATTTTAGGGCATTTTTAATTTATTTAGAGAATTTTCGCTTTTTTTTGTTGTTGTTAAATTTGTGGCTGTTAGAAGCTTCACATTTTTTACCTAATGTTTTGAACATTCATGATGTGACAAACACTTAGATGACTCAAGGAACTATTTGACATGTAAACAAAATAAGACCAAATGCGATGATTAGGGATGGCTGCTGTGTTTGGCTTCAAAATCTCAATTTCATGTCTAACTCAAAGAAATACGTCAAATAGCTAAAATAGATGAATATGCTTTTCCAAGAATAACTAAACTAATATGTAACAATTTCAAGACCATAATTTATATAGCAATTGTAATCTATATCTCAATTTCATCACTTACTATATGATTTTTTTTTTCACCCTTTACTCTAAATTGCATATTTTACTTGAATAGTAATTCTTGTTTATCACTTACTATTGTGATGTATCATTTGGTCATGAAAGGGATGTGGAACCATAATCTTGTGGGTCACCAAAAGATATGGAACCATAATCTTGTAAATTCTCTAATTCAAAGGAATTTCACATAACCATGGCTTTGTAGGTGACCAAATATAGACAAGAGTTGGATGTTACTTAAGAATAGGATGAGTTCCCAGTATTGAGATGGGGTGAAGGCTTTTGTTCAATTTGCAATGATGAATGTAGGGCCAAATGATAAGATTCGTTGCCCTTGTATGGACTGTTTGAATTGTGAACGACATACTTGTAAAATTGTGGAGTATCATTTAGTTGTGAAAGGGATGTCCCCTTCTTATAAGACTTGGATGCATCACGGGGAATTTGTTCCCATGAATCAATCTCATGCATTGAATGGTGACAACCACAATGACTTTGGAAGTGTTGGGGATAGAATGGAAGCAGAGACAAGGGAAGATCAAGATGAAATCCTAAATTTGTTAGAAGATGTTTACATGGGGACTACCATAAATGATGATGAAAATGAAGAGGATGAGGAGGACGATAACAATGACAATGATGATGATGTGGCTAACAATGTTGACAAAGAGGGCGTACCCAACTTTAGCAAATTATTGAATGATGCTCAAAGAGAGTTGTACCCTAGGTGTCGTAAGTTTTCTCTTTTATCATTTGTTGTTAAGATACTTCATGTGAAGGTGTTGAACAAGTGAAGCAATAAGTCTTTCAACATGTTGTTGGAGATATTAAAGGACCTTCTACCGGTAAGTGATCAAGTGATTCCATGGACCCTTTATGAAGCCAAAAAATTCTTACGTGACTCAAGCTTAGGATATGTGTCGATTCATGCATGCAAGTATGATTGTGCACTTTTCTGGAAAAAGAATGCAAATTTAGAGAATTGTCTGATTTGTCAAGAGTCTAAATACAAGTTGAATGATGGAAAATGTGAAAAAAGTCCTCACAAGATCTTAAGATACTTCCCGTTGACATCAAGGTTGCAGAGATTATATATGTCGAGAAAAACAGCAATAGATATGAGATGGCACAAAGAGAAACGAGTAGATGATGAGATATTGAGACACCCGGCTGATGGTGAGGCATGGAAGGATTTTGATAGGCAACATCCTTTGTTTTCCCAAGAGACTCGAAATGTGAGGTTAGGGTTGGCCACTGATGGTTTCAATCCTTTTGGAAACATGAGCAACTAAATGCGATATGTGGCTTTGTGATTGTTATGCCTTACAGCTTGCCTCCTTGGAAATGTATGAAACAATCATTTAGTATGCTGTCATTGCTTATCCCTGGACCACAAGCACCAGGGAGAGATATTGATGTTTACATGCGACCATTAATTGATGAGTTGAAGGAGTTGTGGGAAGATGGTGTGCTTACTTATGATGCCTCAACTAAATTAAGTTTTCAAATGCATGCAGCTGTTATGTGGACAATTAATGACTTTCTTGCATATGGCAACTTGTCAGGATAGAGTACGAAAGGTTATTTGGCTTGTCCCACCTGTAACAAAAATGTTTCCTCATAACGGTTAAGAGGTAAGATAGGGTACACAGACACTCGTCGTTACCTGCCTGATGACCACCATTGGCGAAGGAGTCGACTTTATAATAGTAAGACTGAGTTCGTGTCAAGACCTTTAGAGTTATCAGGGGAACAAATCTTAGAACAATTGGATTCAGGGACATTCAAACCATTTGGAAGGCATCCAACCAATAAGAAAAGAAAAAGGAAAAATCCAGTATTGAACTGGACAAAAAAAAAAAGCATCTTCTTTGAGTTGCCATATCAGAAAACACTTAAACTCCGACACAACCTCGATATTATGCACATAGAGAAGAATATATGTGATAGTTTGCTTGGAACATTACTGAGTATAGATGGAAAGAACAAAGACACAGAAAAAGCATGCATGGATTTGGAAGATATGAAAATAAGGAAGGAGTTTGTAGACACCCAATTTTTGACCGCCCTTAAGACTTGGGCACTACTGATTGCTTACTTGATGGTGCAGGCTGTGCAGTGTAAAGCTTCGATTTCTTCGGCAAGGAGAGCATCAAATCCAAACCTCACACCCCATTTTTGGACTAAAACTATTTTGACTAAAGATTTTAGACCTTAATACGCTCTCTTTCAAAACATTTTTGAAACAGAGTTCCTACGATGTTCCGATACTCGCATTTCGTTAAATGTTGTGCATTTCGTTAAACCGAGCAAGGACAAAGTAGAAATGAATGAAAGAGAGGTGAACTCTTTGAAAAAAATCTTTAAAACATCTTGTTTAGGGGTTTAGGGTTGAATAAAAGAGGAGAGGAGTGAAGAAAACTAGCTGAGGAGCAGTTAGGCATCAATTCGAGAGGATCGAAACTGAGCAGTCTTCACTAAAAGAATGATATCTCTCAGCACAATTGGAGTTTTGATGTCAAGATGCCACAATTGGAAAGCTTATTTTCGGGGTTTCAATTTGGACACAAGAATGACTTGAAAAGGAGTCCATATGAAGGAGATATGCCTATTTGAAGTTTGACTTACAAAGCATATTTTTGTTGTCGGCCAGAAAAGTAGCCGGTCGGCCACTTGAGGTGGCCGGCCGGCCAGGAAAGGTAGCCGATCGGCCACTTATGTCCAAAACTCAGATAGTTTGCAAATCTTTTCCCTCCAGCTGTTCTACACATGCTCTAGCTATCCTGTAATCAGATATTTCGACCTTGAGCTCATATATTGCTATATATGGAGGCCTTCTCTATGGTTTGGGAGGTTAGCAAGTTTGGGAGCCTCTCTCACTAAAATCCCTCTCTCTCTCTACAAAATTTTTAGAGCAAAATCTCTGCCTCTCTCTCTAGAGTTCTCTCTCTCTTGCCCTTTTGTTCATAGAAGTAGAGAAACACTTCTAGTTTGCCTAGACATCATTCATCAAAATTGCTTGTCTTTGGGCTACGATTCCTTGGGACTTTGTTTGAACTGCAAAAGGTGGTTTTAGCTTGATTTGGTGCATCATTTTTGCCTAGAGTGCTCTTTGCTTCAAAGGTATAATACTTATCGTCTTTAAGCTTGCTTTGAACACTTGTTTCGCCATCTTTTCAAACTATTTTTGGGTTGGTTTTCAACTATAAAAAACTCTGTTTTCCAGTCCTTAAAATGTTGGTTTAAAGCCATTTTGTGCTAAGGGGTTGTCTCCGCCTCCTTGTTGCCTATTTGTATGTACCTTTGCATCATCTCTTAGCATGTAAAAGTCAAACCTTTTGGGCCTTTAAACCACTAAAATTTGGAGTTATTTCAGTGGTAAAAAGTGTATTTTGAAGTCCAAAAATGA
The DNA here is from genome assembly GCA_025200525.1 of Camellia lanceoleosa. Classification (NCBI taxonomy): domain Eukaryota; kingdom Viridiplantae; phylum Streptophyta; class Magnoliopsida; order Ericales; family Theaceae; genus Camellia; species Camellia lanceoleosa. Next base: position 105,937,139 of record CM045761.1, read on the forward strand.
AGGGGTTGGCTTTCCCTCTTTGTCTCTCTATGCCATGCCTTGTTAGCATTACAAAGTAGCATGTTTTTGTGGCTTGTGTTGGCTTAGTTCAAGCATGTTTTAGGCTTTATTTTAACATGTTTAAACTCTGTTTTTGGCTGGTTGGGTCATTTGTTGCTTGCATCTTGCACTTGTAGTGTAATTTTGCTTACTAACCTAGCATGCCAAATGAGTTAGCCTATCATTCTAGCTTGTGTTAGCTTGACTCCAGCACATTTTTGTTAATGTTTTAACATGCTTTAATTTTGTTTTGGGTGGTCTTGGTCATATGTGCTTTGTTTTGTATAGCTATAATATAAATAGCATTTACTAGCTTTGTGTTTTAAGGCCCCTAGCATGCTTTGCTTGAGTTATTTGCATGATATAACATCATTTTACATGTGATTTTAGAGCATATACCCCTATTTCAGTGGTAAAAAGTGTGTTTTGAAGTCCAAAAATGGAGGGGTTGGCTTTCCCTCTTTGTCTCTCTATGCCATGCCTTGTTAGCATTACAAAGTAGCATGTTTTTGTGGCTTGTGTTGGCTTAGTTCAAGCATGTTTTAGGCTTTATTTTAACATGTTTAAACTCTGTTTTTGGCTGGTTGGGTCATTTGTTGCTTGCATCTTGCACTTGTAGTGTAATTTTGCTTACTAACCTAGCATGCCAAATGAGTTAGCCTATCATTCTAGCTTGTGTTAGCTTGACTCCAGCACATTTTTGTTAATGTTTTAACATGCTTTAACTTTGTTTTGGGTGGTCTTGGTCATATGTGCTTTGTTTTGTATAGCTATAGTGTAAATAGCCTTTACTAGCTTTGTGTTTTAAGGCCCCTAGCATGCTTTGCTTGAGTTATTTGCATGATATAACATCATTTTACATGTAATTTCACAGCATATACCCCTGCCACGCTCACATATTTCACTCTTTCATTGCTTTTGAGAGTTGTGTTTTATGCCTTGCTTGCGAGCCAATATGCGAGCATGTTTTTCTTGCCACTTGGGCTTCAATTCCAGCATGTTTTAGCTACTAATTTGCCATGATTAAGCTCTATTTTAAGCTGGTTTGATCACATGAGCTTTGCTTTGTATGCTTGTAGTGCAATTGTGCTAAATTACCTAGCATGTGCTATTGTTTTGGCCTCTTAATATAGCTATTCTTAGCTTATTTCAAGCATATTTTAGAACTCTATTTAGGGTGTTTTAGGACTGTTGGTCCCTTTTGAGCTTTGTATTGCATGCCTCTAGTGTTGTGTCCTTCACTAGTTTCAATGCATTGGCCCCTAACATGTTGTGCATGCATTGCTTGCATGTTGTAGCATTACTTGTCATGCCATTTCAGCACTAAAACATTTGTAACCTCCCCCATTTCTTCATTTTTCAATTTGTTTTGAGAGTTGTTTGGCCTTAAGTTTGTGTTTAAGCATGAGGTAGGGTTTGTGCTCAAATGGCTTTAACCCTGTTTTAAGGGTTCCTCCTAGTCATAGGAATAATCCCTCTCATGTCCTAAACCACCCTTTTGGTTGACCCCTCCCATTAGAGGACTTTCACATTGGACTTAACCGGTTAAGAGATTAATTGGTAAGCTAAAATGTGTAAACAAAAATGAGCCAAGTAAAATATGACTAAGATAAGCATGTTGTTTGCATTGCATGTGTTTGGATTGGACGTTAATCCAAACACAAGGAATGAGGGACGTTTCATACTCAAAGTGATGAAACGTTTCACATTTTCTGGTCGTCGTCACCCTTGATCATGCATGATAGGGTGGGGGCACTTCGAGTCTTATGTGTGCATTTACTAAGCTTGTACAAGCTTGGTTTTTGGGCCATCATGCATTGAGATGCTTGGTTGGTGGCTTGAGAGCCAAGCGCTACTCTCCTTTGAGCTTGAGACATGATAAGGAGGGTGGCAGTACACACATTTCCTTGCAAATACATTGTCTTGGCTCTGTTGTTCTTTGTTGCAGCAAAAACAACATTTTGGGTAAGGAGGTAGCCGACCGGCCAGTGAAGGTAGCCGACCGGCCACATGCACTAGTCGATCGGCTAGTTGAACTGGCCGGCAGCCACTTTTGCAGTTTTGGTGCAAAAATGTTCCTATTTTCAAGCAGAGGCAGTCTGAAGTTGGTACAATGTTCAGAAAACAGAGGCGAGTGCAAAGAGAGACAACCGATGGCAAGGCAATGGATTTCCAGGATGACGTCAACCGAGCATGCATGCCTCCCTCGCCCACGAGGCCATTTAATTGCTTTAACTAGTTTGTGTAATTAATTATTCAATTCGTTTTGTAATATTTTAATTAGCTTAGATTGGCTAGTTATTCAATTGAGTTGTAATAATTGATTAGGTAGAATAGTTAATTAGTTGACTTGTAATAATTAGCTTAGCTTAGTGTAGCTAGTTAGCTTATTTATTCGGACCCTCCTTAGAGAGGGCGCAATGTTGTAATAAGTGTGCGTGCATGTGTGCATGTCTTCCAACCCCACATCTTTCTCCCTTTTATTTAACCGCTTTCGATGGTTAGATTAGGGCATATTTTGATTAGCATACCTTATGCTTGCATGCGTGCATCATTCATTTGTCTTGCATGTACCGAGCTTGGCGCATCATACAAACTGCATTGTATTTCAATACCTATTTGAATACATGTATCAAACTGTTGCATTCATATGCCATCTTAGGTAGTCGAGCCTATTTACTTGCATTATTACATATGTTGCATTAGGCATTGTTAACATAGTTAGGATCATGCATTGATTTCTAACTAGCTTTTGTTTTGGCTCGGAGTACACTGTAAGTTTTACGCTTTAGCATACTTGCATGAGTGTGAGTGTTGCTATGATAGCATGCTTGCCATGAGGCTATTTGCTTAAGTGATTAATTGCATGAATGTCTGTGGATGAAGGCGTGATTTCCTGAATTGGAACAACTCGATGATTGTGAGTTTTAAGCCCACTTTGTGAAGTGGCAAAATCATCATGTTTTAAGCCCACTTGAGGGTGGCAAATCCGCGCTTTAGCCCATAGTGAGGGTGGCATTTTCAAACCATTTTTTAAAACAAACATGAGTTATTTTGTTCCAATTCTCGTGATTGAGTCTATACTTGTGTGCTGTGCGCATCACGTAGTAAGTTAGCTAATAACTAGAATAAGAACACATGTGTTTATAAAACAACATATCATGCTTAGTACAAGCCAATCCTTTGATTAGGCGAGCGGGGGTGCTCATTTCAGGACTTTCTCCTCTCGTACCCAAGTTCCTAAGCCGAGGCAACTTTGGTGATGACGAACACGTGGCCTTAGTCACGAGTCAGGGTTTCCTAAATTTTCCAAAACAAAATATTTAGGTGGCGACTCTGTAATCTGGCAAAGCAATCCAGTTTTGGCATTATTTGATCTAAAATCAAGTTTTCAAAATGATTTGTCGAATTGGACTCTTTGGTGTTTATCAATCTCACATTGTATTTTGTGAGATTAGATTCAGAACCGTGACAGGAGTCCAAACTGTAGTAAGACCAATTCGCACCTCTCCAAAAGGGACGTGCGAAGGAAGTTGGGTCTACAGAGTTGCACTTAAAAAGGCGTGCCGATGGGTCTTTTGAAAAGCCCCCAGCATTGTACACTTTGTCCTCCGATGAAAGATATGGTTTCTATGAGTTTTTAAAGTCAATTAAGTATCCTGATGGTTATGTAGCAAACATCTCAAGGTGTGTGAACACAAAAGGTGATAAGTTAACAGGCCTAAAAAGTCATGATTGTCATGTCCTTATACAGCGACTTCTTCCCATTAGAATGCGTGGATATCTTCACAATGATATTTGTGTCGCATTATTTGAGTTGGGAAATTTCTTCCAAGAGCTTTGCTCGAAGACATTGAAGATGAAGAATTTGGAAAAATTAGAAGATCGCATAATATTCATACTATGCAAGTTAGAGAAAATTTTTCCACTAGCGTTTTTGATGTGATGATCCATTTGGCGATTCATTTACCGCGTGAAGCCATTCTTGGTAGGCCTGTGCAATATCGGTGGATGTACCCCATTGAAAGTTACTTACTAACTTATTAAAACACTAGAATACTTAAATTGTAGCACAACCTGTATATATATTTATAAAAATGTGAGTGTGTGTGTAATAAGATTATTCTATTATTTGTTTCATAGGCTACTTGGAACTTTAAAAGGATATGTGGCAAATCGAGCTCGTCCAGAAGGTTCAATCACAGAAGCTTATGTTGTCAAGGAGTGTCTCACATTTTGCTCAATGTATCTGGGTGGGATTGAAACTGTATTTAATCGAGAGGAACGGAATGTCGATGTTAGTGTGCATGAGTCGGGGTTAGAGGTCTTGGCGCAAAATGTTTGTCCTTTTGGGCTAATTACAAGGGTTTCTAACGTGTCTCAGAAAGAACGTGAAATGGCTCATTGGTTTGTTTTGAATAATAGCCTCGAGCTGGACCATTATCTAGAGTACGTTCTTCATATTGTTTTTTTTTTTTTTTTGTAGAATTATGTTTTCAATATAATATGTTACTTATGAATTATATGCTTGTAAGTAGGCAAAACAAGAATTTTTTAGAAAATGAAGGTGCACGTGATATCACAAAGAGACAGAAAAAGGAATTCCCTAAGTGGTTCAAAGAACATGTAAGATATAATCCCAAACTTTATTCAGCTATACTTATATGAATACTAACATCATGATTGAAATTGATGTCATTATGTAGATGAACCAATTACGAGCTCAAGGATTACCAGAAGCAACTGATGATTTGTGGTCATTAGCAAATGGTCCTAGTGTGAATGTTAATTTGTATTCAGCTTGCATTTCCAATGGTGTTCGATTTCATAGTAAGGATCGTGATAGTAGTCATAAATGCCAAAATAGTGGGTTAGTTGTGGAAGGGGAGCATGAGGGACAAACAATTAACTTTTATGGGTACTTGAATAAAGTGTGGGAGATGCATTACATACTTGGACATTGAGTTGTTTTATTCCAATGCGAATGGTTCAATACCGGTAGCAATAGAACATTACATATCGATACACATTGCACAAGTATTGATGTTAGAAGTCGATGGTATAAAGATGATCCATTTGTCTTACCAAGTCATGTGAAACAAGTTTTCTACATTGATGATACAAAGTTAGGCGGACATTGGAAAGTCGTAGAAAGACTACAACATCGAGGAATATGGGATGTACTAGAACAAGATGGCTTTAAACCTAATAATGTATTGCAACAAAATGAAACAACTGATGTTGTCCCAATAAGCGTTGAAGACCCCATGACAATCTCACTTCATAAGAATGACATTGATCCTCAAATTATCCCAAGTGAGGTGGTTTTACAATCAGTTAGTCGAGCACACAACGATGGTGTTGATGAGGAAGAGGGGTGCGATAATGAAGATAATTACTATGAGCATTGACTATCCGAGAAGATGAGCTACATAATCATTTTGATTGTAATATAGATTTTGATATAGAACTTTAATTGTTGTCATTTTTATGTTTTTATGACACTGTTGTTTAAGTGCCTTTGAGTTTACAATGACAATTTAAAAAGATGAATTTTTTTTATTTATTTTTTATTTTTTTTTGTATATGTGTGTTTGTGTGTGTCCCTATCTATCTCTCTTTGTCTATTTTTTTTTTCCTTATGTTATGTTATTGTTTAGTTATCACTTATGTTCTGATATTGATTATATTATATAGCCATTGATATTAATGTAATTGCTTATTTTACATATGCTTCACACATGTAATTGTTGAGTAGTTGTGCTAGATGGCAGGCCCTGGTAAAGTTTGACATACAGCATCATCCAAAGTTCTTCTACCTTCCCAACAACGTGTAGCTAGAATTGTTGCCCCTACTCAGCATGCACCACCTAATTTAACCCCATCTACTCAGAGTGTACCATCTACAAATGCTCTAAGTATCCAGCCTACACCACCGACAAATGCAACTACTACCCAGGTTGCACCATCTACAAATGCAACTACAACCCAGGTTGCACCATCTACAAATGCAACTACTACTCAGGCTGCACCATCTACAAATGCAACTACTACCCAGGATGCACCATCTACCACTAGTTTGCGTACTCGTTCTAGACAAGTCAGGGGTCAGACTCGAGGGAAGAGCATAGCACGTCTCATAGCTAACAATGGTGGTGAAAAACTTTCTGTTTGGATCCCTACAGATGCAAAGGTGCCAGTAGGGCCTTATGCCACTCCATTTGCAAATGAACTTGGCTTACAAATAAGGATGACTGCTCCAATCATTGGTATAAAAAAGTGGGACAAGATTGATGAGATTCATAAAGCCCCAATCATTCAAGCAGTTTGAGTACATGTATTTGCTACTTTTCAGATAATTAGATTATCACCATTACTTGCATTTTGATATTAATAAAAGCATTCATTATATTTGCAGGATAAATTTGAGATTATTGATTATGATGAGGATGAAGAGGTTCGGAAAGGAGTCAATAAAAGTGTAAAACTTTTACGAAATTGGCGTAACAAGATGAAGACTCATTACTCAAAGTTGGCAGACTCTGGTATTGACCCTTATAGTAAACCATACAAAGGGGTCGATTCTGAGGCTTGGGTATACATGATCGATCATGTATGGCTTGATGGCGATTATCAGGTAAAATTTCCTAATTTAAAGAATCATGTTGTAATTTCAATTTAATTTTAATAATCAATTAATTTTGCAGAACTTGGCTAAAAAAACAAGGGATAGTCGAGCGAGGTTACCATATAATCATACAATAGGCTTCAAGTCATTTCAAGCTGCAATGTATATACAGGTGATGCATTTATTATATTTAAAAGTGTGAAAATTAATTATGTATGCTTACTTTTAAATGGAATTAGTGTACCGAGCAGACTAACTTTGTAGACTTCTACAAAGATTCCCATTGGAGCAAGAGAAAGTCGGATTAGGTAGCCTCAACATGTGGTCAATTACATGTAAGTATGCCAATTAATAGAGTTACATATTTATGTAAATGGTGGTATTTGTTGAAGTTGTTTACAAATTGATAGGAAGCTCTGAAAAAGCGACATGAAGAGTCTTTAGAGCCTGGGGCAGTACCTTTAACTCAGGAGCAGCTGTCAATTGAGATTCTTGGAAAGAAATCGGGATACTTAAAAGGCTTTGGAGTTGGTCGAAATCCATCATCATCCAAATCTTCTGTTACTGCACAAGCATATACTGAAATGGTTTCGAGCCTACAAAAAGAACTAGAGTCATTGAAGAATTTGTCCGAGGTCCAACAAGAACAAATTGTAGCCCAGAACCTGGCAGCACAAAAGCAAGCTAAAATGATTGAAATACAAAACAAAAGATTTGAAGAGATTGAGAACTGTATGAGGATGACCAAGGATCGGGCAGGCATATAGGTTGATGAAAATGATTATCCATCAGAGGAATCTTATTGACAAACACTTTTTTAAGTATATTTTTCATAATTTACTTTTCAAATCACTACAAGCATTTCATTAAATATGTCTAGTTGTGTTGAACAAACAGGACCTCGATTGGATTTCCGGTTAGAAAATTAGAAAGAAAATTGTAAAACACAAGACTTAAAAGGCCCGTTCGGGGGCCAAAATTGCGAAATGACCACCAAAACCATCGAAACATGGCACGGATAGCTTGTTCAAGCCTAAATAGACTTGTAGGAACAAACGGGACTTCGATTGGATCTCCGGTTAGAAAATTAGAAGGAAAATTGTAAAACACAAGACTTAAAAGGCCCGTTCGGGGGCCGAAATTGCGAAATGACCACTGAAACCATCGAAACTTGGCACGGACAGCTTGTTCAAGCCTAAATAGACTTGTAGGAACAAACAGGACCTCGATTGGATCTCCGGTTAGAAAATTAGAAGGAAAATTGTAAAACACAAGACTTAAAAGGCTCGTTCGAGGGCCGAAATTGTGAAATGACCACCGAAACTTAACACGGACAGCTTGTTCAAGCCTAAATAGACTTGTAGGAACAAATGGGACCTCGATTGGATTTCTGGTTAAAAAATTAGAAAGAAAAATGTAAAACACAAGACTTAAAGGCCCGTTCGGGGGCCGAAATTTTGAAATGACCACCGAAACTTGGCACGGATAGCCTTTTCAAGCCTACAGAGACTTGTAGGAACAAACGGGACCTTTATTGGATCTCTGGTTACAAAATTAGAAGGAAAATTGTAAAACACAAGATTTAAAAGGCTCATTCGGGGGCCGAAATTGCGAAATGACTACCGAAACCACTGAAACTTGGCACGAAAAGCTTGTTCAAGCCTAAATAGACTTGTAGGAACAAACAAGACCTCTATTGGATCTCCGGTTAGAAAATTAGAAGGAAAATTGTAAAACACAAGACTTAAAAGGCCCGTTCGGGGGCCGAAATTGCGAAATGACCACCGAAACCATCGAAACATGGCACAGATAGCTTGTTCAAGCCTAAATAGACTTGTAAGAACAAACGGGACCTCGATTGGATCTCCGGTTAGAAAATTAGAAGGAAAATTATAAAACACAAAACTTAAAAGGCCCATTGGGGAGTCGAAATTGCGAAATGACCACCGAAACCACAGAACCTTAGCACGAACAGCTTGTTCAATCCTAAATAGACTTGTAGGAACAAACAGGACCTCGATTGAATCTCCGGTTAGAAAATTAGAAGGAAAATTGTAAAACACAAGACTTAAAAGCCCATTCGGGGGCCGAAATTTTGAAATGAACACCGAAACTTGGCACGGACAGCCTTTTCAAGCCTAAATAGACTTGTAGGAACAAACGGGACCTCTATTGGATCTCCGGTTACAAAATTAGAAGGAAAATTGTAAAACACAAGACTTAAAAGGCCCGTTCGAGGGCCGAAATTACGAAATGACCACCGAAAGCATCGAAACTTGGCACGGACTGTTTGTTCAAACCTAAATAGACTTGTAGGAACAAATGGGACCTCGATTGGATTTCCTGTTAGAAAATTATAAGAAAAAATGTAAAACACAACTTAAAAGGCCCGTTTGAGGACCGAAATTGCAAAATGACCACTGAAACCACTGAAACTTGGCACAGACAGCTTGTTGAAGCCTAAATAGACTTGTATAAGCAGACTTGTATAAGCAAACTTGTATGAGCAAACAACACCCGATTGGACTTCCCATTACAAAATTAAAATCAAAATTGTGAAATTCATATCAAGGTTTTTTTTTGGTCAATCTAATATTGTTTTTTCTGTTTTCATGTGATAGATTGGCAATGGTGGAAAACAATTCGGGCTGCATCAGAAGATTTGATTTTGTGTTTTTGGAAATATTTTGACATAGGATTTTAGTAAATGATTTATGCATTAAATGTTTAGCATCAAAATCTTTGGTGTTGTGTTTTTGCTAATATTTTGACATAGGATTTTGGTAAATGACTCGTTGGTTAGATGTTTAACATCAAAATATTTGATTTTGTGTTTTCTAAAATATTTTGACATAGGATTTGGTAATGTATTTATGGGTTTGATGTTAATAGTTTGTAAGTACTTTGGTATGCATGTTTAGATTGTCAGAGAATTGTAATTATGTTTATTAAGATTTTTCATAGCTATTAATTTTGAATTATTATGAATGTCTTGCACAGGTGTATTATTATTTACATTACATTTGTGTATATATTGTGCACAGAAAAATATGTGTTTTGGATTATTTTGAATAGGAAAATTATTAAAATCAAAATTTGTGTAGTGAATTTTTAATGACAGGTGGTATCTTGGTCGTTGTTAATATATTTGGCGACAACATATTATTTTTGTCGCTAAAAGTTAGTGGTTATTCCAAGAACTTTTAGCAACCAAAACTTACTTACTAAATCGCTAAAACGTGATCTTTAGCGACCAAATTAATTTTGTCGTTAAATAGTACTTTTGGCAACGCATTTATTTGTCGCTAAAACTACATAGCCTATCCAAATTATAACCTTTTAGCGACAAAATATATGATTTTTGGCGACCAATTTTGCTTGTCGCTAAATGTCTACATACGGTGACAATTTCTGATTTCGTTGCCAATACTTTTAGTGACAAGCCTTTGGCGACCAATTGTATACTTGTCGCCGATTCTTTTGTATGAACGAATTTGTACTTTTGGTGACCAATTTTTGGGTCGCCAAATGTGTTTTTTGCTGTAGTGGAGCCAACTAATGAGCTGAGCTTGTGAGTCAAGCTTTAGAATGTTTGGACTTGTTTGTTAAAAATTTAACAAGCTCAAGCTCGAATGCAAAAAAAAATCAATGAATCGAGTTAGGACGAACTCTTATCGAGCCGAGTTTAAGCCTATTCACGAATGATTCTATTCATTTACAGTCCTAATTAAACTATGGCAAAATAACCTATTTTGACCTGGCAACAGGAACGCCGTTTTGAAATGGCAATAATTAAAATAACTAGTCAGAATAATTAATCATTTTTTTTATTAACAGGATAATGAAATATCATTACATTAGAAATACTACATGAAAAACAAATGGCTCCCTTAAAATTTAAGGGGACATCAAAACAAGTGTTTAGATGCTCAATACAACTAACAGTTTAGCCGATTGAGAATCATATGTTCTTTTTTCTTAATAAATACATTCTCAAGAATATTGAACTGGATTAATTGGGGAAAAATTCATTCCTATGAGATCATATGTTATTTAGTTTAAATTTTAAATTTTTTTATTTTATGATAAAGACACGTTGAAAAGTCTTCAAAAAAGTAGTTAGAAAAGTCACCGTCGACTGACAGTGGCTATTGGCAATGACGTGCATATATAGGTGGCATTGAACAAATATGTGAATAAATAGGTAACATATTTACACATTTGAACAAATAGTTAGACAGATAAGTAACACATATACAAATAGATACATTTGAATAAATAGACGGATTTGTAAATTTTGAATATATAGGTGTTCTTGTGGACAAAAATGTATTTTTAGCTCAAAAATATTGAAGTTTGGGCCTATAAATTGGCCCAAAAAAACTCATAAATGAACCTCTTCATGAATGCCCTATTAAATTATTTATAGTTGTCAACACTCGTAAATCTCTAAATATAACTCAATAATATAAAAAATTAAGTATGAGAGCAATGTCACGCAACCAAATTCCTCTCCCTTCTCTACTTCTAAAAAGTCTTTGACTAGTGTAAAAATGATTTCAGCTGCTTTTGCATGGGCTGAACATGACTTTTAGTTTTCCAGCTATTGAAAGGAAAAATGGAAAAAAGGAAAAAGGTTCTGTCAAATTGTGAAGAAGTCTAATATTTGACAGAAATATTACAAGTAAAAGAAAATGAAAAAAAATTCTTACATTTGACGTTTGCACTACCAGAAAACTTTGGTTTAGCTACCGTCAAGAATATAGATAGTGTTTTGAAGAATCTGAACGCGTTTTAGTTGAAGGAATATGATTGTATTTTGAATACTACAAAATAGGATCGTACGGAAAATATGGGGTGTTTTGACTCTCTATTTCACAATAGTTAAAAAAGTCTTTTTTTTTTTTTTTTTTTGTGAAATGTTTATGTAGTGAATTTTTATAAATGCTTGGTTATCATTTTTCAAAAACACTTTTTAAAAAATTTTACTTTTTTATTTTTCGTATTTTTTTGTTTTTACTGAATTTTTTTAATATTTTGAGTAATTTTTTAATTTTTAAACATACCTAACATACATATACCTAAAAAGTTAAAAAAAAAAAAATTGAAAAGAGCCTTTTAAAAATTCACTAAATATAAAAAAAAAAAACGAGAATTCAGTATATTTTTTTTTATATTTTTATGTATTTATTAATTTGAAAAAATATTTTTTCACAAATTTTTTACCTTTTACATACATCTAAGTAAGGTGCATCTAAAAAAGTAAAAAAAAATGTTTAAAATTTAAAAAATATTCACTAAAAACAAAAACACACGAAAACCAAAAAACTAAATTTTCAAAAAACTTAATTTAAAAAACTCAAACTAATCAAACTAAACACACTAAATATAATTTTTTTTTTTAACTTCTCCGATCTTTTTAGTCTAAAACGATCTCGTAAGTAAAACAAAAAACAAAAAACAAAAAATTAAAATCCAAAAAAGTTACAAGAGACAAAATAAAATAAAATAAAATAAAAAATTAACTTCTTTTTCAGTAGACTTTTTCAAATTTTATTAATTGTTAGGGTCCTCTAATCTAGTAGGAGTTAAAAGTGAAAAAAAAAATTAAAGAAAAAGTTAAATAAATACCAAAAAAAAATCACTACAAAAAAACACACCTTTGGCGACTAAATTTTTAGTCGCCAAAGGTCCCATTTTAGTCGCCAAATGTCAAAATTCGACTTTCCCCGACTAAAAGTTTTAGTCGCCCATGTTGTCGCCAAAACCTGGTCGCGGATGCCTTTGGCGACTAAAAATCATAATGTCGCCATTTACGTGGTCTTCACGACTAAAGATTTCGCCGCCAATTGTCAATTTCATTTTGAATTTAACCTTGCCGACTAAACCTTTTGTCGCCAATAGTTAATTTTTTATATTATTAATTTAATTAAAAACACCTTTGGCGACTAAAGGATTTAGTCATTGAAAGTATTTTCACAAAATTTTTTTCCTTTTCTTTGCTTGAGTTTGAACCGTGACCACCAAGTCCCAACTTTGTCAACCTTTAGCAACACTCTCTCCCCCACTATGCCACTACAACCTCACGCGAATATTAATGCAACATATATTATTTATATACTATTTATACCGGTATTAATACAAACTATATAAATAAATAATTATTTTTATTTAATGTATTTTATGTAAAAAAAATAAAGTATTTATTAAAAAAAAAATATGAGACGACTTTTGGCGACTAAATGTGAATTTTAGTCGCCAATTCTGTGCCATTTGGCTACTAAATTCTGTTTTGTCGCTGAAAACTTGAATTTCCGCCCAAAAAAACTACAATCGGCGACTAAACTCATTTTTTTGTCGCCAAAAGCTCGAATTTTGCCGACTAAAATCAATTTTAGTCGCCACTTGTCCAGGTTTTAGCTACTAAAAATTTTTTTGTCGGTAAAACACCCATATTCGGCGACTAAAGTTTTTTAGTCGCCCAAACCTATAGATTTCGCGACTAAATGGTTTTAGTCGCCAAAAACCGTTAGTTAGCTACTAAAATTTTTTGATCATACAACTACTATATTCGGCGACTAAACCGACTTTTAGTCGCCAAAAGTCCTACATTCGGCGACTAAAGTGCTTTAGTCGGCAAAAGTGCTTAGGTTTGGCGACAAAACTGATTTTAGTCGCCATTTCCACTACTTTCAGCGACGAAAATGCTTTTTTTAGTCGCCAATTGTGCATTTTCTTGTAGTGAATGGTCAATAAAAATTTAGGATAAATTACCACTAGGTCCTAATAGTTAGACTTAATTCTCATCAAGTCTTATTGAAAATAGGGTAAATTAACAATAGGTCATAATAGTTAGACTTAATTCCCATCAAGTCCTATTGAAATAAGTCTGGGTAAAGTTGTCACCAAAAATAATTTTTTTGTGACAATTTTTTACATACGTTATTAAAAATTGACAATTAGTGACTTTTTTAATCATGATTTTTATAAATTGTCGCTAAAACTTATAATTAGTGACTTTTTATGACAAATTTTTCCTATAGGACCTATTAAACAATAAGTCCACTTATTAAAACCTACATATAAGTACCTCTTGAAAATAAGTCATAGTACAATAAATAAGCTAAAAATAATTTTTGTAATAATTTTTTTGTCGCTAAAATTGACACTTAGTGACTTTTTGTCACGATTTTTATAAATTATCGCTAAAACTTCTTTGTTAGTGATGTTTTTCTGTGACGATTTTTTCAAACTATCGCTGAAAGTTAAAAATTAATAACATTTTTTGTGATGATTTTTTAAACTGTGGCTAAAATTTATAATTAGTGATATTTTTTGTGACAATTTTTAAATTATCGCTGAAAATTAACAATTAGTAGTATTTTTTAATAGTATATGATGAAAAATATCTTTAATTATCATAGAACCTATTAAATAATAAGTCCACTAAATTCTCCAACAATCTACTTAAAAAACCCCAAATGAGTTTAGATTGTATTAGGATTATTGTTTTGACTAATTAGTCTCTTCCTAACCAGCTCCAATGTACGTATTCATAATTGATGCTTATTTATGTTTCTTATATATATATTAAAAATAATAATAATAATAAGCGAGTAGTGGCATTTTAGATTAATGTCTATTATACCATTGCACTAAAAGTCTTAGTGGCATTATTAAAAGGGAAAATTACAATGATAGTTTTTATATTTTGATCCTTATGTTATTTTGATCTCTACATTTTTAAATGTTTTAATTTTGACTTTTAATTTTAGATTTTGTATCGATTTGGTCCAATTGATAATACCGTTAGTTTTTTTGACAAAAAATTATCACTAAATTGGTCAACACTCACTAAATTGAGCAAGTTTATCATTTTACTCCTAAAAACATGATATATGCCACTTATGTGCTTAGTTTTCGTTAAAAAATACAAACAATTCCCAATTATTCAAAGCACACAATCTAAATCAACAAGTACTTACGAAAGTGGTTTAGATTGTTGTTTTTAAAAAGTAATAAATCGACACAAACGATTTTTATGTAGAAAAATCACAATTGAAGCACCTTCAACTGTGATCAAAAACCATGGACAAAACGCCACTAATCAATCCACTACTGAAGAAAGAATGATTAAGAAGACAACCAACAAATTATCAAACGCATCAAATTTGTCTTCAAGCTTCTATAAATCTTTCGCGACAGCCTTCGTCTCGAAATTGATCAATCTGAAGTTGAATCCACAACTTCTAATGTCGAATCAACGGCTACGCTTAGTATCAAACTCCTTTGATGCTCCACGCGTGAATCTCCGGATTCCACCAAAAAAGAACACTCTTGAATATGTAGTAACGAACTCCTTGATGTATGTATCTTAGATCATGAGTTTAGAACTCACTCAAATCATCAAGGAAAACTCAACAAGACTTCTAAAAGAAAACCTCAAACAAAACCCTAAGACTCTAAAACAAGATCTAGGAAAAGTAAATCCAAAAATCAGCCTAAACAGATATAAATAGAAAACAGAGGTCGCGATCTCCGCTTAAGGCTTCAGTAAAATACGTGTGTGACCAAACAAGTTTCCGCTCAAGCGCTGGAACACACGCTCGGGCGCGAAATCACACTTCTCAGTATGTTTACAGACATGACCAACTACTGAGATAGCACATATTACGCTCGAGCGCCAATGGTCCCGCTCAAGCAGGAAACTCAAAAAACAAGGAAAAATTACAACTTTTCAAAACAGAGTTTGTATGAGGATTTGACAATAAAGGGACCTAACAATCTCTCACTTTGTCAATTCTCGGACAAAACTCTTCTAAATAATTTTCCTTAAAACACACGCACTAGACAACCCCAATACAACCTATTGAACATTAAGAAAACAAAATTGAAAACTTACAAAAAGGTTGAGTTAACATCAGTCATCTACCTATGAATCAGAGAGCAACACACAAAAAAAAAAAAAAAAAAACAAAACTATGGAACTTCATAAGAATATAACAAATGACTATGAAATAACTAAAGTCCACTAAAACAACAGATATACAAAAAAAACAACTATAGCCAAAGTATATCAAAGTATCCAAACCACCAAAAATCCATACTGTATCATCAAAACTTCAAAAATTCTCTCCCTTTTTGGCTGGGAGACAAGGAGTAAAACAGTCCAACAAAACAAAGATCTGTGTTAAGCATCAAGGGGAAGAGGAGGCTGCTGGATCTGAAGCAAAGAGATAATATGAGCGAGCTGAGTAGTAGTCTAGACGGTGGACTGCTCAAACTGTCCAAGGCGGCTATCGAAGGCATCAAACCTAGTATCTAGAAAATCCAACCACTGTGTCACAACCTCCTCAAAATGTCAAAGTTGGTCATGAAAATTCCGAGGTGGAACATCATCCTCCTCAGCACCAGCTGTGGCAGCATCAATCTCTGCCTCCTCAGCAAGTCCAGCTGCTGTACCTATAGAAGTACCAACCTTAGAAGACTCTCCCTTGACATGTGCACAACTTTGGAAAATGGTCTTCTTAATGAAGGGCCTAGATGGAAAGGTATACTCACCATCCTCAAAAACTAGGACTTCAAGTCGGGACAAGAGACGGCTGATTAAACAACCATAAGGAAGACCTAATTGCTTGTTATCAAAGACAGCAATCATCTTACGAAGAATGAGGGTGGCAAGATCGATGGACATATGACGAGCAATACAAAAAAGAACGAACCCCTGTTCTTGATTGATTTCAAAAGAGTGAGTGGTGACAATAATATTAGCACACACAATAAGATTAAGCAGTCGAAACTCGAGAAGGAGTTCAAACTATTTAATCAATGTGCCCTTGATCCAGTTACGAGGAGCACCACACAAAACTTCAGCCACGACATTAAAATCACAAGTAGGACGAACCGGAAAAGGATAATGTTCCGGAAACACACGGTCAATACTAAAAAGCCCTCTAATAAGCTCGGGAGTGACAGAGATGGACTTAGTCTGAACCCACGTAGTGAAGGAAGGACCAATATCATCTATATTCTCAACATTACAGAAAAACTCACGGACCCAGTCTAGATTTTGGCGTCCGGAGAAGGACAAAACCAAGTCTCCTCCTAATGGATCGAACAAAAAAAAGATGGGAACGGACTCGAAGATATTGGGCTGGACATGACGTTCGAGATGAACAGTCCTAGATGCAAACGACTTTTGGAATAACTTGGCTTGTTTGGCAGAGGGAAATCTATTAAGATTAAACGAAAGACGCGACACGGTAGACTTGCGTCTTTTGGGGGCAGACATGGTGACACCAAACACAACTAAAACCCAAAACAAAACAATCCCAAAAACCAAACCAACAAAGCACAGCAAACGTTAGTAACAGTGTTAGAAAGATATCAAAACCTAGAATAATAACAATGACAGACTCAGAGCATAACATGAATGACAGTATAATGAAACTAAGACACTAATTTGTATCCAAAACCTAGCAAAGCTGAACCAAACTCACCAAAGCAACATATAATTGAGAGATGAGAGAACACAATGTAAGGCATTAGATCAACAACAAAGAACCCTAGAACTATGGACACAGCAGACTACATAAAAACGCAGTAAACTCACCATTAAGATGAAACCAAGATTTGGTGAGAGTGTGATGCAAGTGAAAGAAAAAAAAATGAAACAAAAAAAACAAAAAAAATACAACATAAAGACAACCTTCACAAGAGCCGAAATAACAGAGGAAAAACAAAGAGAAACTTACCAAGTTTGAATCGGAGATGAAAAAGGTAGGAGGATGGCAAAATCAAGCCCAATGAGGTCGCAAGCCAAGCCCTAGGGAAGAGAGATGGAAATTGGGGGAAAAAATGAACTGAAGGGTCGAGGTGGAAAGAATTTAAACAAAACCAGTCCGCTCGAGCGGTGGGTTTAACACTCGAACGTAAAAAAAAGCACGCGCGGAAACACTCGAGCTGGAAAAGCAGACGCCGGCGCCAAAACAACCCTAACAGAACTGCAAAACATGGCATAAAATGCAACAAGACCCAAAACCACGCTCGAGCGTGAGATGTTCCGCTCGAGCGTGAGATGTTCCACTCGAGCGGGGACAAGACATCAAAAAAAAAAAAATTTTTTTTAAAACAAAAATCAACTAAGATGTCCTGTAACTAGCGGGGAGTCCAATTGGAAAACTGTAATACTGAGATGAGATTATCCATTAACCATGAATCCTGTTAACTTGTTCAGTAAAAAAAATGAATCACAAGATCATGAACAAGTCAGATAGAATTTAATCAATGATCATAAACAACATGAGAATGTATAACTCAAAAACATACATGAGAGCTCACAAAAATAATGTGTGTGTGTGTGCAATCCTTGAGAGTCACAAAGCTAGAGTTAATCCTCGTAGTGATTGGATGGCTGAACCTCTGACAAGAGTAACTGAAGATCACAGAGAAAAGTCAAACCACTAGGAATCATGGGGTATTTGTTGAGTAAACGCGAAGGCTCCCCCTCAATCAATGATTCCCCTTTTTTTATTTTTTAAACTTTTCTTTCTTGTGGGCACTCACTGGTGGCATGCATGCTCAAGAGTATGGAGACCAAACCAGAGAAGAATGATATCAAAAAGGATGGCCTGGTTGGTGCCTCTAAGGTAGTCATTTCCTAATGCCCGGAATTCAATGAACTGAAGGAGAAACCATGGAAGTGAAAAAAGATGGTTGATGGTTAAGAGACTCAACATCACCCATGAGATACTAGTATAGGTCAATTCCTTTGAAAAAGTACAAGAAACACTGTTAGTGGTCCATAGAGAACTTTAATCACTTGTGCAGAAACCCCTACAACAGTTTATCTCAAGGATATGTACAGAATGAGATCATGAAGTAAATGAGTATGGGCATTCAGAATGAGCTATGAACAAAAAAGAATGAGATCTTGTAAGAAACATGAGCAGTGTTCATATAAAATTTTGATGCAAAGATATCAGGAATCAATGACAATGAGATTATCACATCCAAGTACACAATAAGCCAACCACTCACACCCACTTTAAAAAATAGGAAACACCCTAGTTACTGAGCACTACACCCAAGGTCTTTCTAAAAAACTCAAACCGAAGAAGATCAAGGGGTTTCGTAAAAATATTATCTTTTTGATGCTCATGGGTACATGTTTAAGAACAACAAGGCCTTCTTCCACTAACTCTCGAATAAAATGATAACAGATGTCAATGTGTTTGGTACTAGAGTGTTGGACAGGATTTTTTGAAATGCTTATGGCACTTGTGTTATCACAAAAAAGAGTGAGAGTGTTTTGTTCTATCCCATAATCATGAAGCATTTGCTTCATCCACAGCATTTGTGCACAACAATGCCCTGTAGCAATGTACTCAGCCTCAGTAGTTGAAAGAGAGATAGCAATTTACTTTTTACCATGCCAGGAAACCAAATTATTCCCAAGGTAAAAACACCCCCTGGATGTACTCTTCCTATCATCAGCACACCCTGTCCAGTCAGCATCAGAAAAACCAGTAATTTCAACTGTAGTATCAGAAGAAAACCAAACCCCATACCCCAATGTCCCATTGACATATTTAATGATGCGTTTGACAGCAAGAAGATGAGACTCTTTAGGACTGGCTTGGTAACGGGTACAAACACCTACACTAAAAGCAATATCAGGACAACTGGCTGTGAGGTAAAGAAGACTCCCTATCATACTTCTATACAAGGTAGGATCAACATCAATACCAGAGGAATCTTTGGAAATGTGAAGACTGGTGCTCATGGGAGTGCGTGCATATTTGGTAGACTCAAGACCCAACTTTGACACAAGATTTTTGGCATACTTAGTCTGAGAAACAAACATACCCGAAGGAGACTGTTTAATTTGTAGACCCAAAAAATAAGACAACTCTCCCATCATGCTCATCTCAAACTCATGTGCCATGCAATCCGAAAAATATTTCACAAGATGATCAGCAGTGGATCCAAACACAATATCATCAACATAAATCTGAGCAACAAGAATATGAGACTTAGTATGTTTCACAAATAAAGTCTTATCTACACTACCCCTTTAAAAATCATTATCAAGAAGAAATGTAGTAAGTCTATCATACCAAGCCCGAGGGGCTTGTTTCAACCCATACAAAGCCTTGTCTAACTTGTAGACATGATTTGGACATTTTAGTCCTCAAACCCTTTTGGTTGCTCAACATATGCCTCTTCTTTCAAGTACCCATTCAGAAAAGCACTTTTCACATCCATTTGAAACAATTTGAATCCAAGAAAACATGCAACACCAAGTAAAATACGAATAGATTCGAGACATGCAAGCTGGGCAACGTCTCATCATAGTCAACACCCTCTACTTGTGTGTAGCCTTGAGCAACCAATCTGACTTTGTTCCTAACCACAGCACCATTCTCATCAGATTTATTTTTAAAGATCCACTTGATACCTATCACATTCATGTCTCCAGGTCTGGGAACTAGAGTCCAAATATTGTTACGTTCAAATTGACCTAATTCTTCATGCATAACATTAACCCAACTATCATCTAGCAAGGCCTCTTTAAAATTCTTAGGTTCAATTAATGAAACATAACACATATGTGATACCTCATTCCGAATCTCTTGGGTTTTCATTCGATTCGATACACTTCCAATCACTGTTGAAATTTGGATGATTGAGTTTCACCCTTGCTGATGGTTTGAACTCAGGACTTACGGTGACAGAAGCATCAGAAGTGATGTCTCTTTGTGCACTCTTTGGACTTTGACTTACCTGTGAGAATGGTGTTGTCTCAACTTCTTGTGCTTGGACCTCAGCTTCTCTTTGACTTTGTGGTTCAGTATCCAAGATTGGAGACTCACCATTGGCATCCTCATTTGTTGCTGGAGTAGGTGAACCTGTGTCATCTATAACCACATTGATTGATTCCATTAAAGAAGAAGTTCGCATGTTATAGATTCGAAAAGCCCTACTAGTGGTTGAATACCCTAGAAAAATACCTTCATCACTTCGGGAGTCAAATTTTCCCAAAGACTCTCTATTTTTAAAAATGTAACACTTACTCCCAAAAGTTTTGAAGTATTTTACATTAGGTTTCAAACCCTTCAACAATTCATATGAAGTTTGTAAAGTGTCGGGCCTTAAATACACGCGATTTATGACATAAACAGTAGTATTTAGGGCTTCAGCCCAAAACTTTGAAGAAAGTTTCTTACTAAGGAGCATGACCCTAGCCATTTCTTGAACAACTCTGTTCTTCCTCTCAACCACTCCATTTTGTTGTAGAGTAATAGGTGTAAAAAAATTCATGCTTAATTCCATGCATATCACAAAAATCCGAAAACGAACTATTTTCAAACTCACGACCATGATCAGTTCGGATTCTTATGATACGCCCAATGAAAACACTCACTAAGGCCTGGAAAGCATCAAACGTATCAGATTTTTTCCTAAAAAAATTTACCCACGAAAATCGAGTAAAATATCAACAGTTAAAAAAATGTATCTTTTATCTTCGATGCTTTCAGTGCGAGTAGGTCCCATTAAGTCCATGTGAACCAATTCAAGAGGACGTTTGGTTGTAAAG
Source organism: Camellia lanceoleosa (assembly GCA_025200525.1). NCBI lineage: Eukaryota > Viridiplantae > Streptophyta > Magnoliopsida > Ericales > Theaceae > Camellia > Camellia lanceoleosa. Next base: position 105,958,405 of record CM045761.1, read on the forward strand.
TTGTTCACCTTTTTATAAGGGGCACGGGTTTGCTTTTCAAGTTGACATGGTCCACACACATGGTTCAGATTCTTACCCAATTTAGGTACTCCTCTCACAAGCTCTTTGTTGGCTATCTTAGTTAGGTCTTTGAAATTCATGTGACCTAATCTTTGATGCCACAAATCAATGTTACTTATGATGGCAAAGTGACAAGTGAGATCATTAGTAGTAACAATCCCATAGCAGTTATCAGATGTGCGAACCCCATGCAAGACAGTATTTCCCTTTTTATCCAAAATTTCACATGTATTTTTTGAAAACAATACTTCATGATGGGAATCACATATTTGACTAATGCTCAAAAGATTTGCTTTAAGACCATCAACAAGTAGAGCATTTTTCAGCTTGGGAAGACCAGCAACACTTATAGAGCCCTTACCAATGACTCTAGAAGTGCCGCCATCTCCAAAGGTAACAATTCTTCTTTCATATTTTTCAAGGGAGATGAAGTAGGATTTGTTATTGAACATGTGACAGGAGCACCCACTATCAAGATACCACATGTGTAAGTCACGTGCTTTTAGAGCAGTGTGAACAACTAAACAAGTCAAATCATCTTTTTTCACCCAAATCTTTTTGGTCTTAGTAAATGTCTTGGCATTGTGAACACCCTCATAAATCTTGCTATTCCACCTAGACATGTAAGGTTGTCTCCTAACCCAAAAAGTATTCGAATTTCTACCATTTTGAGACACCTTACCAAACAATTTAAAGCAATAAGGACGAATATGGCCATACCTACCGCAGTGATGACAAACAAAAACAGGTTTTACCTCATTTTTGTTGATCTTACCCCCTTTAGGTAGATGAAGAGAGGGATCACCCTAGTCTACTTTCAATTTTCCCTTTGCTTGAGTCTTCAGGTCATGCGATGTAGAAGCCTGTCCCTTGTGAGCTGTCGCACCATAGCCTAGCCCACTTTTGTCACAACCCATTTGTTGAGACCTGAGGATATCTTCTAATGATTTGGAACCTTTGTTCCACATGGCAATTGTGGCTCAAGTAATACGGAGTTCTTCATCTTTCTAACAGACTATCTCTTCCAATGTAGCTTGTAACATCTCAAGGCTTTCAAGCTTCTTTTCATATGTGGAATACACTTTCAGAAGTTCATTCCTTTCAGTTTCACAAGATAGAAGTTTTCCACATAGGTCTTGCCTATCACTTGAGATCTTGATGACATTCTGCTTTACTGCTACAAGTTCTCCTTTTAGCTTGACATTCTTGCTTTCACATGCTTTGAGCCTGAGAGAGAATTTGTCATTGATTTTGGACAAATTCGGAGATTCCTCGTAAAGCTTTTTGTAAGCTTGTTGTAGTTCATCACCATTAATCTCATCATTGTCTTATGATATTTCATCATCCTCTTTTGCTCTTCATTCTCCTTGACCTTATCCAGTCTAGCAATTAAGGCAGGAAAGATGATAGATGGCAGTGAAGATGAATCTCCTCTTTCATGAAATTGGCTTAGAATTTCCCATGCATCTTTAGCCTTTGTGCAGTGAGCAACCCGCTGCTATTCTCCATCAGAAATAGCTCCACGCATAGTAACGGGACTCTTTGATTGCTCGGATTATCAAGACTTTCAACATCTTCTTCAATGGCTTGCCTTACGGGTCAAAAGCTCTCAAAACGCCCTCATTCGATCTTCCAATACAAGTAATTACTCCCATCAAAAGTGGGAGCATGATCTGGTCTGTCCATGAGAAAATTCCACTGGCTTCGAAAGAGGTTGTGTGAAAGTGGACCAAATGCCATGAAAGCACTATCCCCGTCTTCACCAGATTCAGGTTCTTCGGATTCTTGCTTCGACCTGCTTTTATCATCCCGAGTCACTATATAGACTTTCTTCCGATTCTTTTTTGAAGGACATTCAAGGGCAATATGGCCAAACCCTTGACATTCATAACACTTGACCCCTTGTCCCTTTACAATATTCTTTTCAATTTTTGGAGCAAGTTTTGATGGAAAAGTTTTGGATTTTTCATTACTCTTGTCTTTTAAAATAGGGTCTCTAAAATTAGGCTTCTTTTTCTTCAAAATTTTTTTAAACTGTTTAGTAAACATAGCCGTCATCTCAAACTCTAAATCAAACTCAGTCTCCGGAGTTTTTACAGTCTCATGAGCACTAGCGAAAGCCATACTATCTTTTTGTTTTTTCTTAGAAATCTGATGGGCTTCATAAGTCTGCAAGTTTCCAACCAACTGATCATGCTTGAGGGTATCAACATTTTGAGCCTCCCCAATGGCTGTCACTTTTGATTGGAACCTCTCCAGTAAAGACCTCAAAATTTTTCCAACAACGTTAGCTTCAGGGATTTTTTCACCAACTGTGAAGCAAGAATTCACAATGTCATTAAGTTTTGCATAGAAATCATCAAACATCTCATCATCACGCATAAAAAGGGTTTCAAAGGCAGTGGTAAGACGTTGAAGTTTTAACCTCTTGACATAAATAGTACCTTCGTGAATTGTTTCAAGAATGTCCCAAGCCATTTTTGCCATCTCACACGTGCAGATACGACGAAATTCTTCAGGTGAGACAGAGCAAAAAAGGGAATTGAGAGCCTTTTTGTTCCAACTCGAGTTTTGATAATCGGCTGTGTCCCATTTATCAAGGGATTTGGGAATCTCAACACCATCAGTGGTGACAATAGGTTTACTCCACCCATAGGGCACACAGTGCCAAACTTTTTCATCGATAGATTTTAAAAACGCTCTTATACGAGCTTTCCAATAAGAATAGTTTGTACCATCAAGTAACAGAGGTCTATGGATCGAGTTACTTTCACGAATTGAATTCATATCACCAATCACACAAAATCACACTCCTATAGTTTTGATAAAAAACAATGAGTGACCTGCTTTGATACCAATTGAAATTCCTAAGTGATTCGTGAATAGATAAAGATTTAATTCCACCAATTCCCAATTATTCAAAACACACAATCTAAATCAACAAGTACTTAGAAAAATGGTTTAGATTGTTGTTTTCAAAAAGTAATAAATCGATACAAACGATTTTTACGTGGAAAAATCACAATTGAAGCACCTTCAACTGTGATTAAAAACCACAGGCGAAACGCCACTAATCAATCCACTACTGAAGAAAGAAAGATTACAAAGACAACCAAGAAATTACCAAACGCATCAAATTTGTCTTCAAGCTTCTGTAAATCTTTCGCTACAGCCTTTGTCTTGGAATTGATCAATCTGAAGTTGAATCCATAACTTCTAATGCCGAATCAACGGCCACGCTTAGTATCAAACTCCTTTGATGCTCCACGCATGAATCTCCAGATTCCACCAAAGAAGAACACTCTTGAATATGAAGTAACAAACTCCTTGATGGATGTATCTTAGATCATGAGTTTAGAACTCACTCAAATCATCAAGGAAAACTCAACAAGACTTTCAGAAGAAAACCTTAAACAAAACCCTAAGACTCTAAAATAAGATCTAGGAAAAGTAAATCTTAAAATCAGCCTAAACAGATATAAATAGAAAACAGAGGTCGCGATCTTCGCTCGAACGGCTTCAGTAAAATACGTGTGTGACCAAACAGGTTTCCACTCTCTCGAATGCGAAATCACACTTCTCAGTATGTTTATAGACACGACCAACTACTGAGATAGCACATATTACGCTCGAGCGCCAATGGTCCCGCTCGAGCGGAAAACTCAAAAAACAAGGAAAAATTACAACTTTTCAAAATAGAGTTTGTACGAAGATTTGACAATAAAGGGACCTAACAGGTTCATATACTATTTTGCACTTTTTGAAGTGTTACAATTTAGACATGCTTATGGGTTTGCATTTTAGTATGAATTTTGTTTTTTTGAAGGCCTCTCGGATTTCTACCTTGTACTTTTGCAATGAATCGGAGATTAAAAAAAGAAAAAGAGAAGAAGAAAATGCATGGTTAGTTAGAGCTAGGAAACGCTTCTGTCTTTTATTGATCAGCAAAAATAAAATTATTATTACTAAACTGAAATCATTACAATTCAAATGGCCGGGTGGAGTTTACATCATAACAGTTGAATAGTGCATCCCAATTATGTTAGCAACAACTATCAACCCCAATCATGTGCACACCTCTCTCTCTCTCTCTCTCTCTCTCCATATAATCTATCTATTCAAGCCAAATTTAAGGCGGATTACTTCATTTGGGTCTTGAAATTAGGGTTTTTGTTGTTTAGGATTTTTTTTTTTTTTTTTTGTTAATAATAACTTTAGCTAGGAACATTTAACTTTTTATTAGGGGTGTAAAAAGGTCTGCTGGCCTCGAGGCCCACCCTGCCTCATCCTGCCCTGCCCCGGTTCTTCCGAGGCTAGCGCCTAGGCTATGCTTTTCTAATCTTACCTGATCCAAGTTCAATCTGAGACCCAACCTACCCAACGTACGACATTACCTTCAAATTATTTTGCTGAAAAAATAACATAAGTTAGGCCCAATCCAAACCCGGGTCAAGGCCCAATTATCCTTGGGCTTGGACCTAAATTTTTGGAAACCGGATAGGGGGGATTCTATTTGAACCCAAAAAATATGTTAGTACCCCCAATTTAAATTTATAAATTTTAATTCTTATTATATATTAATGTGAATTTACTAATAAGGACAATCCATATTAAACCCTAAAATAATCTCTTTTTTTCCTCATGGTACACCCTAATCTATTATTTCTATTCAAATCTCTACATCTTCTTCTTCAAGAGATCAAAGTGAGTTTGTCTTCTTCTTCTTCTTCTTCTTCTTCTTCTTCTTCTTTTTCATTCCAAAACTCCAATCCATCTTACCGAAACTCACCATTATCATTAATATCATTTTTTTTTTATATTTTGAAACCCTAAACCCTATAAGAAAGTTTGAACAATCAAACAATGGAGGAAAGTGTTAATCAAGAAAATATTTTGAAGCAACCCATCAAAGAGGAGGTAAGCATTCATATGAAAATCAAAATATAATTATTAATTTATATATTTTTTCACATGTCCCATTATAACGTTAAACCTTTCAATTTTCACAATCATATAAATAGCATTATATCTTCTCCAAGTCACAACATAAGTATTAATTTCAATATAAAAACCAAACAGGCCAAGTTGCTATTTAGGTCAAATATGTAATAGGATTGCTGCGGCACTTTCAACAACTTTTAATTTTAATTTTAATTTTTTTTTTTTGGGTCCTGTTATTCTTCCTTTTGTTTTTTTGTTTTGAGACCTATTTGCTATGACACCTTTCTATGTGTTTCCAACCTTTTGGATTTCAATAGTTATGGTTAAAAAAAAATGTACATCTAGTTTCTCACAATTTCTATTGAGTTCAAGTTTATTTATCAATTTTCGTTGCATTTAAATTTATATATTAGTTTGTAATTAATTATTTTAATATTCAGTTTCATTTTATCAATTTTTTTATTATTATTATTGTTTTTTTACATAAAAGTGAATATTCAACTTATTTTTGGTCATTATTATTCAGTTTCGAAAGTCCAAACAAATTCAATTTGTTCGGTTGTATACTGCCGAACAACATTTTTTTATTTTTATTTTTTATCAGCAAAAGAGAACCTTTATTGATGTAAAAACCATACAAAACCAGAGATTACATCAAAAAAGGAGGGGAAGAGCAGCAAGCTAGCTCACCCCAGGAGTTTGGTGAGGAACCAAACCCAAGAAGAAGAGAAACAAAGAAGAGAACAACAAAATAAACCAACAGACCAATAACAGACCAACCTCATACCAACATCAGAAATACACAGTAGCCATACTGCCGAACAACATGACAATGTTTAGCTTTGAATATCCGAACATTGTGACTTTATTCATCTTTGTATGTCCGAACAATATGAGTAAAATATGACCTTTTTTTTTCCCTTCGTTTGACCTTGCATGTCCAAACAATATAACTTTGTTCCTTTGTTCATTTCATATAGAATTCTATTTTGGAGAATATGGAGCATGCTGAATGCGTGTTAAACTACACTAGTGAATTTACCACATACGAGGTAGGATTACTATTACCAATTACTTCTTTTATATTTATATTTATATTTATATTTGTACTAACTATAAGCTAATATGTTTAATGCAGATATTTAAAAGCAGAGAAGCAATGATTGATTGGACACGCAATGTTGGCAAGAAAAATGGTTTTGTTATAATTGTGAAATATTCAGATTCTGGTGGCGGTCGTTGGACACCAAGAATTAAACTAGCGTGTGAGAGGAGTGGAAAGTATAGACAAAAAAAGAACGTGAAAGTTTATGCTCATGATGAGAATGATAGGATGACCGGGACCAAGAAGTGTGATTGTCCATTCTTGCTGAAGGGTGAGAAGTTAAGCACTAACAACGATTGGATGTTGCATGTAGTATGTGGAGTGCATAATCATCCAGCTGCGAATCATCTTGAGGGGCATTCATATTTGGGGAGATTATCACACCAAGAAAATGAATTGTTGGTGGATATGTCTAAGAGTATGGTGAGACCAAAAGATATTTTAGTTACGTTGAAACAGAGGAATCCGTTGAATGTAACGACAATGAAGACAATTTATAATGTGCGTCACAAATTTAAAGTGAAAGAGAAAGCCGGAAGATCACAGATGCAACAACTGTTGGGGAAGTTAACAAAGCATGAATACATTGAATGGCATAGATGTGAACAAAATACCATGGTTGTCAGTGACCTCCTTTGGGCTCATCCTTTTAGTTTGGATTTGTTTCGTGTATTTCCACGTGTCTTGATTATGGATCGTATATAAGACCAACAGGTATGGTCTTCCCTTGCTTGAGATTGTAGGTGTGACTTCCACAGATATGACATTTTTAATAGCTTCAGCATATTTACAATTCGAGCGTACCGATAACTATGTATGGGCTTTGAATATATTACGTGGTCTTATGGATGAGAATATTTTTCCTGAGGTTATTGTCACAGATAGAGAGCTTGCATTGATGAATGCCATTGATGTAGTATTTTCTAGTTCCAAACACTTGTTGTGTCGATGGCATATAAATAAGAATGTGTTGGCTAAGTGCAAGAAGATGTTTGATAGTAAAGACACGTGGGAAAAGTTTAACTCTTCATGGAATTTGTTAATCTTCCCTTCGTCTGAAGATGAATACCATGAACACCTTAGCACACTGCACAAAGAGTTTAGTGCATATCCAGAGGCACTTGATTATGTTACTCAAACATGGTTGAAGCAATACAAGGAGAAATTTGTTGCATCGTGGACAAATTCATGTATTCACTACGGGAATACTACAACAAATAGGTAAATATTTTAGCAACTATATAAACTCAATTTGTACTTATTTGTATATGAATCTTTTAAATTTTTATTTGATTAGGGCTGAGAGTGCACATTCATCACTAAAGAAACAACTTGAATCCAGTCAAGGGAGTTTTGAAACTTGTTGGAGTAAGATACATAATTTGCTTGAGTTGCAACACACTGCCATCAAGGCTTCATTCTAGAAGAGTTTGACAGTTGTCCAACACAATTTTACTCCTTCTGAATTTGTACAGCTTCGGGGTAATGTATCCATATGTGCTTTGGAACACATATTAGCAAAGACAAAGAGAGCAGAATCCATTGGAATTGATTCTTCAGCATGTGGTTATGTCATTCGGCATACCCATGGTTTACCTTGTGCACATGAGATTGCTTATTACATAAGACAATTACTTCCTATTCCACTTGAGACAGTACATGCACATTGGAGGACACTTGATATTGTCAAATTGCCTAAAAAAGACAAATTGGAGTTAACTTGTATTCCAGAAGTAGAGTTGGTTATTAAGAAGTTTTTTTCTAGTGAAACTAGTGTGAGACTTGAGATTTTGAAGAAATTGAGAGAGATTGTGAGTCCGGATAGCACATTTCTCACTGAACCAAAGTTAAAGCCCAATCCAAGACCTCGTGGTCATCGAAAGGTTAATGTATCCACTCGACGTAACCCATGTGCTTTTGAATTGGCTGAATCTAGACATGGTAGTGCCTCCACACAATCACATTCACAGGAAGGTACACAAGAATTTGTCAATGGACAAAAAAAATGAGCTACCAAAGAAAAGGTATATGAATTTGTGGTATTGTAATACAATATAAGTTCAATATTATTTACTTGGTCAAATGTAATTAATGACATTTTTTTGTAGGTGTACCAAATAAGACAAGTACAACATTCTACATACATTGATGCATTCCCACAGTGTATAAGGTCATACATTAAGCATGTGAAGGATGTAAGTCCTGATGGACATTGTGGATTTAGATCGATTGCTGGTTTGATTGGTCGTGGTGAAGATCATTGGGTTGAAGTAAGACATGACTTGTTACAGGAGTTGCACACTTACAATGATTTATATACAAAGCTTTACGGGTCGTTTAAAAGGATTGAGGAGCTTGCCCATAGTTTGACATACTTTGATGCAAAACCAGCACGAACGGAATATTGGATGACAATGCCAGATATGGGGCATTTGATTGCATCATCCTATAATATTGTCCTTTACCATTTCTCAGCATAACAGTGCCTTACATTCCTACCACTAAGATCAGACCCATTGCCACCACTTGATCGCACAGAGATATCCATTGGTTTCGTGAACGGAAACCACTTTGTTGAGGTATATCCATGATTCAATTACTATGTTGTTATTAACCAACAATAATGTATAACTTTGTTTTGTTGTTGTTTTGTAGTTGTTTATGGAGCGGGACCACCCTATTCCTCTAATAGCGAGCAATTGGCGAAGGTATCGCTATAGTTGTGGTGCGGGATGGGAGCATCCATATGATAAACGAACTACTCATTTCAAGGAAATCGTGAATAAAAATGTTGCTACAAAAGAAACATTTGAGACCATTGACATTGATTGAGAAGTTTGTCCATGTTAAATTGATGTTAGTTTCAACTTCATTGATTGGCCTTTTTTTTTTTGTCATAGTACTTGAGTGATAGTGTTTCTTTGAGTTATTTGGACAGAAATAATTTATTTTATTACTTATTTGATTTATTGCGTTGTTTTGGCAGCCAATTCTTGTTTGTGTTATATGTAGTAAGTGTTCGGCTCTGTATTTTCAAACACTTGTTGATATATTTTGTGGGGTTATTTTTTTCATTGCTTGGTTTTCCATTACAATCTGTCACTATGAACTGTTTAATAATATATTCTTAGGTATCTCTTTATGATATCTAATTTTTGCAATCAAATTTGGATAAGCCATAAGCTCATTTAAGAACCAAAACCAACATTCATGCCAATGTAACTTCTGCTTGATTAGCAAAAAATAATATATAAAGGAACAATATATATATATATATATATCAAGGTATTAATAGAAAAGATAAGAATTAAAACATCCAAAAACCGTATTTTGAAGTATTACAATACAATGTTAAAATGCGAACAAGCAATGTTAGTTATGTTCCTAGAGTGTTTGGTTTCAAGATCCAAAAAACAGGATGATGTTGGAGTTTAAAGCAGCCTTTGGGGCTGAATTTCCTGGCTGCTGATTGGGATCGAAGTTCCTTTCAATAAGAATTCCCCATTCTGTCTCCTGCATCATCAACCATCTCAGTTTAAACATGGAAAACAGGATATATACTGTTTGAAGTATCCATGGAGTTTTCACAATGATAAATCAACTAAGTCATGTCAACAAAAAAAAAAAAAAAAAAACAAATGAGAGCAAAATGAATTGAGATTTACCAGTTCAATGGAAAACTCTATTTGTGCTCCTTAATAGGGCCCCCATTTTTAAAAGAAGTTTATTTTGTTTTGGCAAAGCCTTCTTGATTCTATATTTGGAACTGATTTTAAATGTAAATAATATTAACAGTGGGTCAGTATTTGTTTGAGTTTGGGGGAAAAAATAGATATCTCCCTCAATTTGAATTCAAATAGACCTCATTTTATGTCACAATTTAGGTGACACATATGACTACATATTGGAAAAATTCCACAGCAGTTCACTAAAAACTCTCTTGAAATGGCATCCAAGAAGATTCTATGAGGCAATAAATATGTTAAGAGTACAAGTATATGGCACTATCAACTTGAGTGAACAAACTAGTTGATGAATACATTTATGCAACTAGATAATTAATTGAACCACTACTGTATTCTTTCCTCAAACAAATTGGCCATATTAGAGCAACTATGATGTAACTTAAATCAAAGAGGAACTTAGGTGCCTATAAGCACAAGGTTTCCATATTTTGATGCATGAAAATAGCAGACAAAATAAAAATAAAAAAATTCAAGAAACAAGAAAGTAAAAGGAAGAGGACAAGTATATCTCTTCTAATTGATTGTCCTATTTGGAGTAAATTTTCAAGCAGGTACACCAGAAAAGAAAGTTGCATATCAAAAAGAAACAATAAGCCACCAAGAAGACAAGGATTTTATGTATAAAATTTTTTGATAAAATGAAACCAAATATTAAAATAATTAATTACAAACTAATATATAAATTTGAATGCAACAAAAATTGATAGATAAACTTAATCTCAATGGAAATTGCGAGAAACTAGATGTACATTTTTTTTTTTTAACCATAACTATTGAAATCCAAAAGGTTGGCAGCATATAGAAATGTGTCATAGCAAATAGGTCTCAAAACAAAAAAAAAAAAAAAAAAAAAAGAATAACAGGACCAAAAAAAAAAATTTAAATTAAAATTAAAAATTGTTGAAAGTGCCGCAGCAATCCTATTACATATTTGACCTAAATAGCAACTTGGCCTGTTTGGTTTTTATATTGAAATTAATACTTCTGTTGTGACTTGGAGAAGATATAATGCTATTTATATGATTGTAAAAATTGAAAGGTTTAACATTATAATGGGACATGTGAAAAAAATATATAAATTAATAATTATATTTTGATTTTTATATGAATGCTTACCTCCTCTTTGATGGGTTGCTTCAAAATATTTTCTTGATTATCACTTTCCTCCATTGTTTGATTGTTCAAACTTTCTTCTAGGGTTTTGGGTTTCAAAATAATAATAAAAAAATGATATTAATGATAATGGTGAGTTTCGGTAAGATGGATTGGAGTTTTGGAGTGAAAAAGAAGAAGAAGAAGAAGAAGACAAACTCACTTTGATCTCTTGGAGAAGAAGATGTAGAGATTTGAATAGAAATAATAGATTAGGGTGTACCATGAGGAAAAAAAGAGATTATTTTAGGGTTTAATATGGATTGTCCTTATTAGTAAATTCACATTAATATATAATAAGAATTAAAATTTATAAATTTAAATTGGGGGTACTAAGATATTTTTTGGGTTTAAATAGAATGCCCGTAATTTTTTGTGGGAGCTTGAGTAGGCTTGAGTTAGGTTGGACCAATTTTACATCCCTACTTTCTATTATCCAAATTTGATATATAAATTTGGACTTAACCCTGAGGGGTAAGACGACTTTTTTTTTTTATTAATAATATTCAATATTTTTCATTGAGAATTTTCGTTTCTTCCGTCTTGTTTTAAAGTTCTTTTTCCTGAATTTAAGACGCTCGAAAAAAAAATTAATTGTAGCGTTTACAAGTTTGTTTTGGGTTATATTGGCCAATACCCACTCCACATCTTCCTGCAGTTGACAAAGTCCAAGACAACTGGAAAGCATCATCCAGATAATGTGTAAGAAATAATATATATATATATATATATGATTTTATGGGGTCCATTTTAGTATTAATTTTTTTTTAACGACCCAAAAAAAAATTTATTAATGAAATAAACGAACAAAGTACGTTAGAAGTCATCAGTAAAAAGGTAAGAGTAAAAAATATTATGATAAAGTCCTAATCCCAAGTAAATTGACACTAATAGGAACATCTAATTATATGTTAACTCAAGTCGAAGGATTGATGAGAAACTAATGAGGATAAATAGAAACAAAAATATTAGAGATTTTTAAAAAAAAAAATTTAACTTTTATCAAATGTATCACATAAGTGTGGGACTCACATAAAACTAACATTGTGGGTTTCACACTTATATAAAATATTTGGTAATAAAATTTCTAGAATTTCTAATATTACTCAAACAAAAAAATAGGTAAATTACAAATACACTCCCTAAAATTTGATTAAAATACAAATCGCCTATGTGATTTTGAAAATTACTTTCCAACCCTTGAGATTTTTAATTTCATAATAAATCGTCTATTTCATTAATAAATTATCAAGTCAATTAACAGTTTTTAATGATGTTATAAATATGTTTTAATTAATAATTTAAGTAATTTTATTATTGTATATAAGAGAACAATTATGAATTTCTTTTTTTTTTAATTAATTCTGTTAAAAAAATTTAACAAGAAGATATTTATAATTTTTTAAATTACAAGATACAATCTGTATTTTAAACAAATCTCAAAAAGTATATTTATAATTTATTTAAAAAAAAAAAATCAAACAGCACCCCATGCTAGCTTCTTCCAGCCTTAATGGATTTCATTCCATCTAGGGAATAGATGAAGTCATTGATTGTGTAATCCGGCAGGTTGACTGATGAGTGTTTAACACTTTGTCATTTTAGGCCTCGTTTGGGAACATGCTATTTTAGTAATTTTTTAACTTTTTAAAAAAAGATATGCAGAAAAGTAGAAAGGTGATATGACTAGTTTTAGTTAATTTTTTGACTTTTTAACTAAAATAGTTAGTCCCCAAACGAGGCCTTAGTAATAGTGCCGTATAAAAATCTTCTAGACAAGTATGTATCTATAGTTTTCTTACCAGATCATCGATACAAACAATAACGCACCCCCCTTGAAGTATAGATTACTTATATAAACCAAAAGGCACCCCCATATATATATATATATATAGATATATATACACTGATCAAAAAATATATATATACATAGTACATATTAATATTAATTATTATTTATAATAAATTTTGAGTAAGAGGACACTTCTACAAGTTAAAAAATAAGGCCACTCAGAATATTTGTTTATGAAACTATCAAGTCAATAAACTCAAGTTTAAATATTTTTACATATTATTTGTCTAAAGCAATAATTATTTGTTCAAAATTTTACTTTTTTTTTTTTGAAACAGCGAAGAAGGAAAATTTATTGATAATGATCATACGAAAATACAATGACAATCATCAATAAAGAAAGAGGAGGTAGAGAGACAACTCCGAAGTTGGTAAGACACCAACACAAAAAGCAAAGCAAATTAGAAGACAGAGGAACAACAACTAGAGAGGGACTACAGCAGCAAGCAAATAGCAACAGAATCTCTGCTTCAGCCATAGTAATCAGCCTCGAACCTCAGCCCAGGACCTGCAGCTTCAGCCATAGACTGATTCAGCCCAAAACCTCAGCAGCAGCAGAGGAGACTCAGGAGCAGCAGATGAGCCTAACCAGCAGCAGAGGAGCCTCACTTATCTGTACACAAATCACCTATATATTCAAATGTATATACATGTTATCTATTTGTTCGACTAGGTGTTCAAATGTGTACACATGTCACCTATTTATTCATCTATTTATTCAATGTCACCTATATGTCCACCTCACCAATTAACCTTGGGTCCTTGCTGCACACTATCATCTTTCAGATGTCTTGAATTGCAATGCATATCACTACAAAAAATTAAGATTTTAGAGATTAAAATTTAGAGACAAAATTATTTTTTAGGAACTAAATATTTTTGTTGCGAAAAGTGTTATTATTATATTTTTAGCAACGAAAATTAGACATTAGTGATGAATTATTATCCTTTTGGGACCAAATTTTTTGTTTTAAAAAATAAACCATTTTGAGATCAAATCATTTTGTCCCTAAAAGTCTATTTATTAATGACATTTTCAAAATTTTGTCGTTAAAAATTTATTTTTGACTTTTCAGTATGACTTTTTATCGATTATCCTCATGACAATAAAAATTGATTCCTAAATATTTTTTGCAACAAATTTTTCACTTTTAAAAACTAAGACATTTGGTTTCTAAAACTCTTATATGTTGAATTGTATCCTTATCACTGAAAAATATTAGTCCACTACAACAAAAACACATTTTAGTGACACTTACTAGTGGCATGTTTTTAAAAAATGTCACAAAAAGAATATTTGGTGGCATTTTTTAGAAAAATGTCATAGAGCCACAAACATATAAGAGTCTAGTGGCATTTCAATTAAAAAAAGTGTCACTTTACTACAACAAAAATGTCACTACAACAAATTTACACTTTAGTGACACTACACTAGTGGCATGTTTTTAGAAAATGCCACAAAAATAAAAATTGGCATTAAATGTTTTAGAAAAATGCCACAGAACCACAAACATGTAAGGCTCTAGTGGCATTTTAATAAAGAAATGTCACATCAATTTTATGACATTTTATAAAATAATGACACAAAAAATTATATTCATGACATTTACCAATAAATGCCACTAAACTTTAGTAGCAATGGCATTTTTAAAAAAATTTCAAGACACTAGGTAGGTGCAAATTACTTTTTATAGCATTTAGGTGAAAAGTGTCATAAACAAATATTTTATAGTATTTTGAGAAATGCCACTAAGCCAAAAACTTTTCAAGCTTATAATGGCATTTTTGAAAAAATAAAAAATGCCAATATATTTTCTAAATTTTTAAAATGCAATAAATGATTAAAAATAAATAAATTAAACTCAATATACACTACAAAAAAAAGCACATTCGGCGACTAAATTTCGTGACAAAAAAAAAATTTGATCGCTAAAAGTATAGCTTTCAGCGACGAAAACAACATTAATAGTCAAAAGTAAAGCTTTCTGGCGACTAAACAATTTCAGTAGCCAAAAGTCTACAATTGGCGACTAAAACTAAGTTTGGTCGCTGATTATATGAGTTTTAGTGACTAAAAAATTTTTAGTAGCCCAAAGTAAAACTTTTTGGCGATTAAAAAAATTTAGTAGCCAAAAGTCTACAATTGGCAATTAAAAATAAGTTTGGTCGTTGATTATATGGGTTTTACCAACTAAAAAAATTTTAGTGGCCAAAAGTCTACAATTGGCGACTAAAAAATAAGTTTAATTGCCAAAAGTGGTCATTTTTAGCGCGGGAATTAAATTTTTTGGCGACCAAAATTTTGGTAGTTGAAAGTGCATCTTCAGCGACCAAATCCAATTTTGGTCGGCAAAAGTTAAGTTTCTTAGCAACTAAAAAACAATTACTAGCCAAAAGTGGTCTTTTTTTATTTTGCTAGTAAATAGTTTATTTTATATAAATTATTTTCAATAAAATAATTATGTTTATACATATACTTTTATATTAATATGGATGTATGTACTATATAAATAATATATGTTGCATATACAATCATGTGGTGCTATAGAGGTGTAGTGGGAAGAGTGTGGTGTATAAGGTTTATGGTGTGAGAGGTTGGCGGTTTGAGTCTCCGCAAGAGCGGATCAAATTGTTCTACAACGAATTATCGTCACGAATGGCACTTAATAGCGTCACGAATAGTGCCTACCATGACATTAAAGTATCACTGCAAGGTTTTAATCTTGATAGTGTAATGACACTTATAAGTGTCACTAACTCTTTTTTTAATGGCGCTTGATTCACAAATAATGTCTACCATGACATCAAAATATCATTAAAAGTTTTTTGCTATGGTGGTGTAGTGGCAATTGCAAGTATTTACAATGGCACTAGTATCTACCGTGGCACAGATACAAAAGGCACTTGTTCAAAATGTCACAAAATTAAAAAATGTCATTAAACTAATAGTTTTGTGGTACTTTCAAATGTCACTAAACTAAGAAAATATTGTAGTGAGTCCTTAAACTAAATAAAAATATATTAGTCTAACTTTTCACCAATTAATCCTTAAAATAATGCATGTTCAAATTTGTGTTATTCTCACATTCAATCAGCGGGTTAAAGTTTGTGTTGAAAACAAGGTGTTAAGAAGAAGAAAAAAGAAACAAATACAGACACATATGTCCTCGTTTGATTGAAAGCAACAGCAACATCGACCTCCTTTCGGGCTAGTCCTCCCCGTGTAAATTGAAGGAAGATATGGGGAAACACACCTCTCCATGTTAATCTCCTGTTGGTGGAAATATATTTTTGCTTTTAAATTGTTAAGAAAAATGAACCCCCCCTCTCTCTCTCTCTCTCTCTCTCTCTCTCTCTCTCTCTCTCCTGTGGGTGGAAATATATTTTTGCTTTTAAATTGTTAAGAAAAATGATCCCCCCCTCCCCCTGAAGAAAATAAATAAATAAATAAAATTGACCAATCACAGGCCTGTGAGGGTCATGGGGGTGACCCATGCAGGGGTCTCAATCACATCTCTAATTTTAATGTGTGGTAATTATTTGGTGGAAATTATATAATTAATATAAAAATTGTACAGCATGACTGGCCAAAGTAGAAATGTTTTGCATTTTGACACAGTGATGTAGATACTCCATTTTAACTAAATGTAAAAGGCTCATTTTCTTGGATGCATATAGTGATGAGCGGTATAAAAATAGTTTAAAGTCCCATGAGCTCAATCAAAGGTTCTCCGAATTGATCACAATTTTTTAGCACACCTTTCATTAATAAAATTTTCCTTTGTTGATAAAAATTAAAAATAAAATAAAAAAATAAAAAGTTGTAGCATACCTTAAGGGATTGTTTTGAACATCATATGACCCCCGAATGAATGGCCATCTAGGCATGAAATTGTCTATAACAATGAGATATGCAATTTAATCAAGTTGTTTCCAAGAGATCTCTACCACTATACACCGCCCCAGGGGCCTCTTAGCTTGCAACCCTTTAGCCTTCATCAATCTCACAAAGAAAAAGTCTATGGATCATGAAAACAAAACCAAAAAAATGCCCAAAATGTTAAATCTATGGTGTAAAAATCAAAATTGCATGTGTGGAACCATATCATTAATGAATTTGGACCTTTGATTTCAAATTTTGAGTAGTTTCTAGTTCTTTTTGTCTGGGTTCATAGAATTGCTCATCTGATAAATTATCTATCCATTGTTCAATTTTGGAGGAGCACCAATTTCCTTCTTTTTTTTTTGGGTGAAAACATTTTCCTTTTTTTATAATCTTGTGAGTTCTTCGTTTATCTTATCTTGATTTTTTTTTTTTTTTTGATAACTCGATATCCGGCTATTGAACCGACTAATCCCTGGGACCAATCCCATCGCCCACTAGTGAAGGTCCCAATTAAATATGGATCCCAAAAATTATTAGTTTTGAACTTGAAACATGGAAGGAGTACACCCCAAGTCTAAAGTCTTGACTACTAGTTCAACCGTTGAGGTTTGTTTATCTTATCTTGATAATAAGATAATTTTGGGTGTATCGTCGATAGAAACGGTTTTACATGAATTTTGATTTTGAGCATGCAATATTGTGATTCTTGGGTTTTGAATTAATTTTGATATTTTGATATTTTCATGCAATTATCCTGTAATCAAAATATTTTCTAAAACTCATCTTTGGATTTTTACTTATTTCTTTTTCGTTAGTTTCATGAATGGGTGAGTCTTGGATTTGTGGTAACATGGTACTAAGGTGTGTTCTCATGAAATCTGTAGCATGCATCTTTTGAATGATTTTCTTTTTTTCTTTTATTTTCTGTTATTTTATTTTTTTGATTGGCAAAAGTCAAAATTCATTGATGTAAAAGATACAAAATAAGTGCAAACACAATTAGCTAGTTTGCATTACAGAACTTAGTTATAGTATTCAATCTAGTTTTAATATGATTTTCTAGAGTTTTAAGTTTTTGGAATTTCTATTTGAATTGATTATTTTTCTACGTTAGATGTCTCTTTAGATTGCCAGTTGTATCGCTGTTGATAAGACTCAAGATAATTAAGGATTATGATTGGATGTTTGTCTTAAATTCAAGCATGTTTAGTCTAGCTTTCTCTATCTTGGCCGAAATCTTCATTTAATTCTTAGGAGACAAATTCTCTCTAATCCCACTGTGGACTGGACCGTGCGCATTTGTGGTTCTTGTTGAAAAATTTAGTTCGTACTTTGATTTATATAGCAAACACATGGCCAATTAAGCCTTGGTTTGGCATTCTTTTTGAAAAAAAGTCAGACTAAAAAAATTTCAATACAAAAAAATTGAACATATTAATTAATACCAAACGACCCCTAAGATTTCTTTTTCCCGTCCTTTACTTTTGCTAGCATGGTTGTTGAATGCTATTTGTTCTTTGCAACTTCCTAGATGGTACTTGTTGGAATTATATGTGGTATTAACTAAATATTCTTTAAATTTGTTTTTCTTAAATCCAAATCAGACCTTCGTTTATAAAACAAAAAACAAAAGTTGAAACCATATAGGATTTTAACTACCTAAGTTTTCAAAGAATAAGAAATCCAAATTTGCTAAAATTGATTACGGGATTAATTTCAACTTACTACTGTGATCTAAACTAATCATCTCATGTAATCAATTAAAAAAATTCTACATGCAAAAAAAAAAAAAAAATGATAAGCAAAAAGAATTTTATTGATGAAATAATAAAATACAAATGTACATCAATAAAAGAAAGGCGAGTTTAAAAGCGCATTTTAGGAAAAACGACTCATCCTAATTACGTTGCCACAAGAAAACCCACAGCATCATGAGCACAAACTTGATATGAGTTGAATGGTTCAGATCACTGAGATAGATGTAGATTGGTCCCATAATGCTTCAACTTCATCTGTACAATTAAGATCATCAATTTTAACAAATCTGAAATTAGAAATAAGCCCCTTCCAAAAATTAGAGGTGTAAAACAAAAGTTTTGAGGACTTTATGGATGAACCGGGTTTGATTTTTTGGGTAAATTGTTAGGAAAAGTATTCTATATGAATAGTGTATCACGTGAGAGAGTCATATTATTATTTTCATACACAAGATTTGTTTTTAAATTTTTCACTTTTTGTCTTTTTTGGTTTCTATTAGTTTTTTAAAAATATTTTAGCCAATTCTTATATGTTTTAGATACAAAATATAAAATATTTGTGAAAATCTAAAAATGCGCATGTGAGTTTTGGGTGTTTTCTTTTTCGTTTTTTTCTTTGTTTTTTTGTTTACGTTTTCTTTAAACTTTGCAAACTCGTGAGGTCGAGGGGTTTTTTTATTTTTATTTTTTATTTTATTTTTTTTTATTAAAAAAAAAAAAAAAAAAAACATCATTGATGAAGAACATCAATAAATAAGGCAAGCAAATCTAGCATCACAGCATATAAAATTATCTTAATTATGTTGACACCAAAATGCATATTTAATCATATACTAACCCTACACCAAAAGAAAACAAATGCCAAAAGCTTAAACCGCAAAAAGCATAAAGTAACAGCCACAAGCAACATCGACAATCAACAATCACTCGTTAATCATCCCAACCACATCATGCCCTTAATTCAAATTGTTGGCTGCTCTGATGGACTGAAATCTGAAAACAAAATCAGGTTAGTTGTTGAATGTGAGTCGTAATAATAGCAGAGTTTATACTCTTTAAATCTTCCTATGTGTATTTTATTTTTTTAATAAAATTTTTACTTTTCTGATTATAAAAAATGAAAACCATCACTAATATAATTAAGATAGACTCTGCCTCATAACCCAATCAAAATTGAGAGAGACATAAAGAATGAGTAATGATAAATACACAAAATAAAACACAAAAATTACACACACACACACACTTATGTTGTGTTTGGTTAGGGGATTTGGGGAGGGATTTGGAAAGGGAAATGGAAAAGGTAGGTGAAATATGAATAAATCATGCCTATATTTCACATAGTTTCACACACTTTTTCCCTTTCCCTTTCCAAATTCCTCTCCAAATCCCTCAACCAAACACAACATTATAGAATTCTCTTCAGTTGGGAAACTCAATTAGAGTGTGCTGTTGGGACTCCGTGGGCCTGCCACGGAGCCCACATTGACTATCCGAACTGTTCAATTTATAGAGTTCGTCGAGTATTTCATCCCTGTAAAAAATTACGTTGATTGGATATCAATAGTCACTTAATCAAATCACAACGTGATGTTTTACAGAGATGAAATACTCAACAAGTTCTATACATTGAACGGTTCAAATCGTCAATGTGAACTTTGTGATGGGCCTACAGAATCCCGACCGCACTCTCAATTCGATATAGACTGAAGAGAAACTTTTCTCCATATATATACATATATATTATACTTGACATTTATATTAAATGTCAATTAAGAGACACATAAAATAAGGAGAAGCTTCTCTCCAGTCCTCATCTGGATTGGAAAGGCCGTGTCAGGCCTCGTTTCGACAATCGAACCATTTATATTTAAAAAAAATTCATGTATATAATTAATACAAAAAATTATGTCAATTCGATAATCATAATATTTTTATTTTATCGAATTTGTCACTAAAAAAAATGAACGGAAAATTTATTTTTGAAAGTAGACCATTCATTTTTGTAAGATAATTATGAGAAAATGAAGATGTTACAATTATTAAATCAACCTTTTTTTTATTGACGATATATACAAAGAATTCTAAAAAATGAACAATTCAAATTATCAAAACAAAATTCATGATAAATTCCACATGTTTGAACAACACTTTTCCAATCTAGATGAAGACAAGAGAAAAGTCACTCCCTAAAATAATATCCTATCCCAACTACATATTAATTGGAAAATATATATATATATATATATAACAGTAATATCAATAACCATTCAATTATTAATTGCTATTTTTTCTCCTAGATATATGTAGCATTTTAAAAAGGGATTTATCCATCCCATATAGAGTTTTTATTAACACTATTTTGATAACTAGAAAAAAAAATCACTTACTTTATTAACTTATTTAAGTTATATTATTTAATCATTTTACACGTTTTTCTAAAATTAAAAAATACTAAATAATTAATTTTTTTTGCCCTCTTTCCAGATAGGCTCGTATCACTAATGACAAAACATTAGCGTTGCATTAATTTTTTACTCATATTAATGAGAAGGGATACCTCTTAGATACTTCATTGAGACTTCATATTATATTTACATGCTAAAGTAGGTTGACTGATTATAGTCAATGTTTTTGAGTGACAAAACAAGTAGGGGACAGAGATTTTCTTCCATTTATTAACCTGGAAAGTTCAAAGCAACCTCTCTACCTCTCTCTCTAGAGCTTTCTCTAGGACCCCCTTTGTCATTTTACTCGGTTGCTTCTCTTTCGCAGTCTTTGCCTAAAAACCTATGACAACCACTTCACCCTTCCCTTTAAATACATCACCAATTAAACAAAACAAAACAAAACCAAAACATACGTGTGAAAAACCAAAACACATGGCTTAGCACCCAAGTCTCATAGACATACAATACATTCTTGTCATTGTGAATAAAGAAAAGAAAAGAAAAGAAAAGAAAAGAAAATATAGTACTTTGTTATTTAGGGAGAGAACGTGTCTTTCTGTCTGTGTGTGTGTGGAGAGAGAGAGAGAGAGAGAGAGAGAGAGAGAGAGAGAGAGAGAGAGAGAGGTGGAATGGAGGATGATCGGATAGCACCAGGTTTCAGATTCTACCCTACCGAGGAAGAACTGGTTTCATTCTATCTGCAAAAGAAGCTTGAAGGAAGGAGACAAGACCTCGACCTCGTCATACCGGTCCTCTACATTTACGATTTCAATCCATGGAATCTCCCTCGTCTGTTCTCTTCTATGTCATTCATTCCTCTTTTCTCTTTTCCTGTAATTTTTAATTTTTGAATTGAGTTTTCAAAAAATGGTTCAATTTTATAATATACAAGGTTTTTCTTTTTCTTTTTTTTTCTTTTCTTTTCTTGTGTCATGGATGTTCAGTTATTGCAGTGTGAAACTTTTGAAACTGCCCTATCTTTAGCAAAAATGTTACTATTAATCATCCAGAAAAAATTGGATTATTTACTCAAAACCCTAAATAAGCAAAGCAGTTACGCAGATCATTTTCAAACACACTTCTTCGATTTCAGCAAATTATACCGTTTTCACTTGGGTCCTTGTCCTTTCCTTAGATTCTTTGTCTTCTTTTAAGAAATAAAATTAGATTGTTTCTTCTTTATCCATTCTCATGACATAAAACTTCTTCCTTCTTTTTTTTCTTTTTTTTTTTTGAGTTTTAAATTATATTTCTGTATTTTATGTTGTGTTAATTGCATAAAGATACGAAGATTATGAAGAAAATGAAAATTTGAAACCTACAACAGTCATTTAATCCGATTGGCTTGTAAGATCTTGATGAGTTTTAATTTTCTTTTCTTCCATTTCTATACATCTAAATCAAAATTCAAGCACAGTCAAGTTAATTTAAAAGAGCTAGCTTCTAAAGTTATGAAACTTACCTAGTTTATGATTTTTTTGGCTAAATTTTTACTATTTTTGAACCAGAATTTGCAGGAGAGCTGTGTCGCAAAGACCCCGAACAGTGGTTTTTCTTCATTCCTAGACAAGAGAATGAAGCCCGCGGAGGAAGACCAAACCGGCTCACAACTTCAGGGTATTGGAAAGCTACTGGCTCTCCTGGTTACGTCTTCTCTTCTCAGAACCGAATCATCGGTATGAAGAGAACCATGGTGTTCTACAAGGGAAGAGCTCCTTCCGGAAGAAAAACTGAATGGAAGATGAATGAGTATAGGGCCATTGAAGGAGAACCTTCATCATCAATTACTACAATTCCACCGGTGCGTGTGACTTACATAGTTGCATACCATAAGAGCTTTTTTTCTAAGGAAAATGATAAAAACCTGGAATTTTTTATGCAGAATGCTGTGTTGGTTGGACTGTATTTATTCTAGATAGGGCTCAGGCTCCACCTAGATGAATGCAGTGCTGTCACAGAGCATTCTGTACAATTTTTTTGTGAACTCTTATTTTTATTTTTACTATGTAGTATTATTTCTGGTAAATTATGGCTTATTGTAGTGTTTTCTTCTATGTTGGTATTCAGTCTGTGAGCATGTTCTTGGTTTAGGATATTAATGAATACATATACACTTATAAATGGATAACTTTGAAAACTACATAATTAGGACCAAATAGGTGAAGTTTTAAATTCAAAGAAGGGAATGGGTGGTTTTTCCTTTCTGTTTTTCTTATTCTACCCAAGTAATATCAAGAGGGAAAAAGAAAAAAAAAAATCGTAGAAGGGAAGTTTTAAAACTCAGTCTACTAATCCTGAAATTGTGAATTCAAACTAGTGCAAAGTCATTTTGTGCAAATTATACCATATATTTGGTCTGTATTCAATTCATCCCTCTCAAGCCCCAATCCAATGGGACTAAACTGAGACTACTTTTTTGTCTGTTAATTAGCACAAGAATTTATGTATTTTATGTGATCTAACCATAATAACACCTTTAACCAACTAGGCTTGGCGTAGCTAGCTACCGTAACTTTCCCAAGGATTTAGTTCCTATAAAGAAGTCATGGATTCAATTCTCCTCGGGAGAATTGAATTAAAGGGGAAAGCACTCGGTGCTTTGTAAAGGGTGGAAAAGCTAAATGTCATAAGTGCTAATATAACAATTAACAATTGATTTTCATTGAAAAAAAAAAAAAAAAAAAAAAACCATAATAACACCTTTATCTTCATCTTCTATTCTTTTAACCATGACTAGAACCTTTATGTTAAATTTTATTAATGAAACAAAAGGACATAGTTAAGATAATGAGGCACATCAATAGGTTAATATAACAGCTAGAAACAATAACAATAATGATAATGAATGTGACAAAGAACAACAAATACATATACACGGTTCTTGCAATTCAATTTCAGAAATAGGCTTGTGCCTAATTTTTTCTTTCTTCAATCTTATGGTTTGCAGTTAAGACAAGAGTTCGGTTTGTGCAGAGTGTACATAAAATCAAAATGCATGAGAGCATTTGACAGGCGACCATCAGCGGCAGTGACAAGTGATGCAGTGGTGGTTGCGCAAGTTCACCATGGTGGTGGTGATCATGAAGCAACAACCTCTTCTAATCATCGCAACAGTCTAGGGATTGAGAGAACAACCTCAACAGAGAGCTCCTCAGGAGGGGGAGGAGGAGGAGGAGACCATACAAATCCTTCTCAAACTTCAACAAGTGATCATAACTGGGATGTGGGTGGTGTTGACAATGAGGCTCTGTGGGATTGGGAACAGCTTGATTGGCAGTTCTGACTTCTAAAACCAAGAAATCAGAAAATAAAATGGCAAAGGATATCTGAACTCCAAATGCTCAGGAGAACTACAAGGATGAGAATATAGGAGCAAAACAAAAGAGAGAGTTTATGGACACAGGATTATGAACTAGGAATATTGAACTAGAAAAGTAATGCGTAGTTGAGATCAATTCTTTACATGGTGGGTCTACCTGTGAAATTAATCTTAACTATTAAAATTAATGTGTTTTGTGAATATTTTTCCATGACTTTACAACTACTTAAAATAAAATTCAGAGAGCTTAGTTCAAGCCTGTCCAAATAACTTTTGATGTTTTTAACCTTTATAATTTTCGGTCCTTAAATAGTCTGAAAGTAATACATAATATCACTTATATGGTGATATTATGGAGGGTTAGCGATGATATTTTTGCACTTTTCCTTTTATTGATGTATTTTGTTGCTTGTTTTTGCTCATCTTATCAATAAAGTTTCTTTTTCTTCTTGATAAAAAAAAAAAAATCACTTATATGATGTTTTGAAAAATGAAAAGCCACCATCCATACTAACTGAATCATTCAATTTAGTTAATAATAATGAGTTATCATATCCTATTTATAAAATTTTCGCCATGTCATTGTTTAAAAAGTTAATCTTTCCAAATTACCCCACAATAAAGAAAAACAAATAAATAAATAAAATTAAAATAGCTAATAAAATAAAATGTCACATCTTATATATCAATTAAATTTTTTTTTCTCACAACCATTACAATTACAAAAAAAAATCACAAATCATTCCAAACATAATTTTTTTTTTTTTTTTCATCTCATAAAATAGTCTAAAAACTAAAAAGTTAACTAAAATAAGCAAGTTCCAAGCAAGGCCTTAGGATTTTAATCTATAAGTTAAAAAATCATTAAAAAGTCAAAAAGTTAACAAATAATACAAAAAGTCAAAGACCTCATTTTCTTTTTACTTTTTGCCTTTTTTTTTTAAAGTTAAAAAATCATTTCAAATATATTAATTTTTTTATCTTATATTTTAATCAAAAACTAAAAATTTAATAAAATAGAAGGCTCCCAAACAAGATCGGTGTAGAATGAGTAAAATATAAGAAAAACAAATTTATAAATCTATGTACTGAAAAATAATATGTACAAAGCGTAAATGTTGCGTGAAAATAAAATTGGCAATATAACTGTTGGTAAAAATTTGGTTTAAACTCAATTGATAGTAATTGATTGACAAACTTAAATAAATTTTAAATCAACACAAATAAAAATTAGACTTTGTTATTGAATTCTATGTCTTAAACAAATTTAAGAACTTTGGAGGTTATTAAGTAAAGAAGAATTTGAGAACTTCTTTGAGCATTTTAATTTTTCATCAATAAAGTTTTGTTTTGCCGATAAAAAAATAATAATAATAATTTTAGCAAAAAAGAATATGTATTTATTCAATTAGATTATTAGAGCACTGTTAGGGGGCCCGAATTTGGGTGTCCCTAATGGCTCAAATTTCCCTATCAGGTAAAAAAAAAAAACAAAAAAATAAATAAAGTTACCAAAATTGGAAATTTTGAGCCATTTGAGTCACAGTTTTTAAGGCCACCAATCATTTTCCTATTTATTTACTACTAGTTACAAGAACTCAAATAAAAACAAATACAACAATCGACAGAACGAAAGAAAGGTGAAAAAAAAACTATCACTAATTTACTCTTAATAATTGTTAAATTAAACTATTGCCAGATAAAAATTAATATCACGAATTGTAAGTGATTGATGATGATTGATTTCTCTACACCTAGGTCTCTTTTACACTTGACCTGCCCAACTTTTAATTCTAGGCCAAGTTTGGCTACACTAAAAAAGTGTACTTATTTCATCTTTTTATCTTTTTTGAGTCACATCAATCAACATCTCATCTCTACTTTTTCTACACATAATATAAGAAAAATAAAAAAGTACACTTATTTAGTCTTTCCAAATTTAGCCCTAATCTTCCTTAATTATTTTGTTCTTTTACATATCTATTCCGAAATTCTAGAGGCTATTCTTTTAAATTTTAATCTCTCTCTTAATTCTCTGCGCCATCCTCCTTATTCTTTAAAAAAAAAATTCCCATAACACTTCTCTCTTATTATGAAAAAAGTTAGGGATCATAAAGTTTTTTTCATAAAAATAATCATAAAAGAATTATAATTCTTGAATTACCTTAATTAGTATGTATACTTTATCAACAATGATTTAGACCACTAAAAATGTACCATTAATAGCACTAATGCATTGGGAATGACAAAAAACAAAAAACAAAAAACAAAAACAAGGCATAAAAAGTGGACGGGACCCACTGCCACATCATTAGTGCTCTCCTAGTTCTCCTTTTTTAGTGCTCTCAAACATTATTCATACTTTATTCTAAATATAAAATTTTCATAAATTTTTTTTCATATTACCTAATATCACTATCTTCTTATGGGTCATGTTATGGTGTGCAATTTACGCCTTACACTTACGCCTTTTCTGTTTACAATCCTGCTTTTGTTTTCACTTTCCACTTACACTTTTTGTGTAAGTGGCACATGGTGTGCAATCTTGAGAGTTGCACACTTAAGAAAAGTCCTCTTCTTATACCATGTTAGTGACTTGTCTCACGTCAACTAACGTGCGACAACAACCTCTCGAAGGAAAGTTTTTAAATTGGGAAATGCTAGAAAACTCTAAATTTAGAGCTATAATTTGAGCTCTAGTGATGTGTCAAAAAAAAAAAAAAGAGGCACAAACATCACATCAGGATGAGTTCCACCTTCTCATTAGAGCTATTAGAGCTCCTATATTAGAGCTTTAAAGTATTTTTGTTTTAAATTTTAGCACCAATAATAACAAACAAAGGACATTGACTAATCGAACAAAGTCGTGTACGGTAACAAGCAGTGGACACAAAGCCGTGTGGAATTGGAAGAGAGTAGTGAATGAAAAAATTGATTGATTCTCACACACACATGATTATTTACTCATGGATGCTTAGTTATTAAAGTGTAAAACTATTGAAATTGCCATCTTTTCAGCAAAAATAAATAAATAAATAAATATTTACTCAATTACTTACATACTCAATTGTAGACATTCTATTTTGACTGCCTTTAAGATTTGGGTGCCTCATGCTAAACACTTGATGATGAATTGCTACATTGTACAAATCGTTCAATTTCTTCAGCAAAAAACTTTGGTTTCAAGCTTTAAAACTTAAACCTTACACCCCCTTTGAACCAAAATCTTTTTTTTTTTTTCTTCTAACATGACCACTCAGAGACCTACTGGCCAACAAGTGGCCAACAGGCCAATTTTGATTGGCCAGATGGCCATGTTTAGCGCGAGATATTTTGACAACCGTCATTGTCCCTATGCCTATATCTTGCACGGCTATCTCATTACAGATATTTCCGACGTGAGAATCGTTTTTCTATAAATACATGACCCCCTCATGATTTAGGATTAGAAAATTTTCCTAAGATCCAAAATTTGTCAAACACTCTTCCTTCCTTTCTTGCAATATACATACACTATACATATACTTCCTTAACCAAAACTTGAGATCTTTTGCTAAGATTCTTGAACACAGTTTGACTCTTGAGTATTCAACTTGTTGTTTATGAACTAGAAGAGCATCCTCTCCTTTAAAAGGTATACTTTGAGCTTTTGTACCATCTTTTCTCTCTTTTATTGGTGTTTACTTCTTTGTTTGAGTATTTTGAGGCTTGAAATATGTGATTTTAAGTCACAAAAAAAGAGGAGGGATTGGTCACCCTTTCTTTGGCTTGTTGCTTGGTTAAAACCCCTTGGCTTTAGCCCATTTTTTCTCACTTTTTTCACCTCAAAAACCTAATTTTCAGCACTGTTTTGGTGTTGTTTCAGAGCTTTTTAGTGTGTTTAATTATGCTTCAAATACTATAGATGTGATGTTATAAGTCCACATGGATATAACTTTCAATCCATTTGAGTTGATAGTCTTTTCTTGCTTCTTTTTATAGCTTTCATACATATTTACACCATTGTAATTACCCACTTTTCCATAGCACTCTAAAACCTCCCTCCATTCTTTGTTGTTTTTTATTAAAGAGTTGAATCAAACAAAAGATTACCGTTCAAAGCATAAAAAAAAGACCTTTTATGCTAAATGATTTAATTTCTTCGGAGGTTCATTACCAGGGTGTAGACACCCCATTTTTGACCGCCCTCAAGACTTGGGCATTACTGATGGTTTGCTCGGTGTTGAGAGATGTGCAGGGCACAGGTTTAATTTCTTCGGCAAGGAGAGAGGCAAATCTCAACTTCACACCCCGTTTTGGACCACAATTATTTTGGATGGTTTTTAGACTTTAAAAACCTCTCTTTCAAAATATTTTTTTTGAAATAAAATTCCCACGATGTTCCGACACTCGCATTTCGGTAAATGTTGCGCTTTTCGGTAAACCGAGCATGGACAAAGTGGAGATGAATGAAAGAGAGATGAAATATTTGAAAAATCTTTCAAAACACCTTACTTAGGGGTTTGAAGTTGAAGAAAAGAGGAGAAGAGGGGAGAAACCAAGTTGGAGAAGAAGATAGGCAAGAATCGCTAAGAGAGGGATGAGCAGTCCTTGCTAAATCGAGCATATTTGTCTATACACTTGGATTTAAGTTATGAGGCTACCACCATTGGAAAGAAGACTTCTGGGGCTTCATTTTTCATACAAGAATCTCTTAAACCCGAGTCCGGATGGCGGAGATATGATTGGTTGAAGTTGGGCATCATCCCGATTGGACTGAAACTGAGAAACCTTCACCAAAACAAGCATAACTTTCTCCACAGGAGGAATTTTAATGCAAGGTTTGTGGAATTGGAAAGCTTACTTCCGGGGCTTCAATTTTGACACAAGAATGACCTAAAAATGAGTTCATATGAAGAAGTTATGCCCGTTTGAAGTTGGACCTGCAGAGTAGATTTTTCCTGCCGACCGGCCAAATAGAGTGCCGACCGGCCAAATAGAGTGCCGACCGGCCAGAAAAGAGTGCCGACCGACCATTTTTGCTAGCCGATGACCTTCCGGTGTATTCTACAGATTGAATGGATGCCAGCTGTGCCAGCTGGAATACACAGATTTTGCTCTCCATGCACGTGTGTGGCTGTTTTGCACCCTTTGCACCCCTTTGACCCCTCTTTTGTGCACCCTTTGCTCATGGCTTCTTGAGGAAGCCTTGACCCCTTGTCTTGGCTTCCTCAAGAAACCTACCAGTTGTCCAAGCTTCTCCAATAAGCCTTGACCTCCCCTTAGATCCCTTTGACCCTTTGAAGCTTATTGGAGAAGCTTAGCATTGCCTATATAAGAGATGTCCCTCCTCCATTGTTAAAGGTTGGATGTTTTAAGCAAAAAACCAGAGATATACCATATATATCAGATATACATACACACAACCCTCCATCTCTCTCCCTATCTTTCTCATTCAACCATCAAATACCCTTGTTCTTGGGCCCTTTCTTCACCAATCCATAGCACCACCACCACTACTCCATCACAGCAGCTTGGAGAAGTTTTTCAGAGGCCAAAGGTGCTGCAACTCAAGCCAAGAAGCAACAAAAAGGGTAGTCTTCAAGGGTAAGATCATTTTTCCTCTTTTGTAGCACATTCTTGTCATATTTTTCTACCCTATTTTCTTACTGTTTTGGGCTCCAATCCTAACTGAAAGGGGAATTCTTTTGAGCCATTCTTCATGTTTGTTTAAGGGCTCAACCCTGTTTGAGCCCTCCATAGTGCACTTGCTTCAATACTCCTTGGTATGCCACATTTTTGCATGAAATTTTTAGCCTATGTGTTATCTGTTTTTGAGCATAATGTAAACTATAAGTAGGCTCATTTTGAGCCCTTCTTCAACATTGAAGAAGGGCTCAATCCTGTTTGAGACCCCTATCTTGCACTTGCTTCATAATCTCTTCTATTTACCGTAATTTTGCATGCTTTGTTAGCCTATCTTGCTTCTGTTTTTGGGCCATCATCAGAACTGGAATGGGTCATATTTTTACCCCCTGGACATATTTCATTAAGGGTATTTGGCTGTTTGATGCATTTTTTGTATACTTCATGTTATAGCCCTCTTGTGGCCTTAATCTTGCATTGCATTTTGAGCATGTTTGCATATTGATTTGGGGGCTGTCATCTACTGTGAGTAGTCATATTTTTGGTCCCTCATCAGTGTTGTAGAAGGGACTTTTCCTGTTTGGGCTTTGCATCATACACTTGCTATGTAAATCATGCTAGCTAGTCAAAATCACATGCTAATTTAGCCAAGCATGCTAGCTTATTTTGGCTACATTTCATACATGTTTTAGCATTATTTTGGGCTGCATGAGGACTGTTTGTGGCTGTCTTCTTCATTCGAGCATCGCTTTGCATGCTTATAGTGTATTGCATCTCACTAGCTTTAGTGCTTAAGTCCTTAACAATGCATTACATAAATGTTTGCATGCTTTGGAGTCATTTTGGAGTCATTGGGCATGCCATTTCAGATCTGAAACATGCACCATTATATGCTATGTTTCATCATTTGCCATGCCTTGTTAGAGTTGCATGTTGTATCTTAGGATAGATCCATGCATTGGACATGTTTGTGTGCATTTCGATTACCTCATTTCATTTAATGGCCGCTGGTTTTGGCATGCTTGCGAGCTACCCATGTTAGTTTAAGTCCATCGTTGCATGTTGCTGCATGCCATGTTTGTTTACATGTTTAGGTTGCGCGCCTAGCATACATTGCTCATTTGCATGTTCATGTTGCATACTTAGCCGCCATGCCTAGGTTGCATTCCATTGAGCTTGCATCCCTTGCCTCTTGACCAATCATGATAGGGATTGGGGCCCTTTGGTGTGTTTTGTGTTTGCATTTCATTTGATATCAAAGTTGCTAACTTGGTTTTTGGGCCATCATGCATTGAAATGCGTGATTGATGGCCCGGGGGTCGAGGGCCATGCTCCCTTGAGTCCATTGCATGATAGGGAGCGTGTCCATGCATATATATGCCTAAAAATTCATGCCATGCACTGCTTGCTTATGCCGCTTCTTCATCAAAAGTCTCTGCAGAATTTTTACGCCGATCGGCGATATAGAGTGCCGACCAAGCACTATATGGGTGGCCGATAACCTCTATAGCGGCCGGTGATCACTCTAAGCGGTGGAAATTTCTTCCAACAGAAGCGTCCCCGACGCATCCGGAGAAGGAGTCGAGTCCCCCGTTTTGGTTCGATATTGGGTCACTACGGTTCGAAGGACTCAAATGTCACGGTTCTTAATCTGAACCAAAGAGTCCAAATCCGCAAATCGTTTTGAAAGCAGATTTTTGAATGAAGTGCCAAACATGGAGCTTTGCGGAAAGAGTCGTCGCCACCTAAATATTTTTAATGGGAAACTTAGGAAACCTTGACTCGATGCCAAAGGCCACGTGTCGTCATCACCAAAG
Organism: Camellia lanceoleosa; assembly: GCA_025200525.1. Lineage (NCBI taxonomy): Eukaryota > Viridiplantae > Streptophyta > Magnoliopsida > Ericales > Theaceae > Camellia > Camellia lanceoleosa. The sequence continues at coordinate 105,990,115 of CM045761.1, forward strand.
TTGCCTCGGCTCGGGAACTTGGGTACGATTGGGAAGGTCACCGTGAGCACCCCCTTCGCCCAAGGCCTCTACTAACCATGATATCTATTTTTGAAAACATTGTGAGTTCTTATTCTGATTATTAGCCTAGGTTACTATGTGATGCGCACAGCACACAAGTATAGACTGGGTCGCCCGAATTGGAACAAAACACTTCATGTTTGTTTGTTTGAAAATGGTTTGATGGTGCTACCCACAGGTAGGCTAAGACGCGGATTTGCCACCCTCAGGTGGGCTTAGAAAACATGATTTTGCCACTATCTAGTGGGCTTAAAACAAACATTTGATGAATTGTCCCAATCCAAATAACTCAACCTCCAGCCACAGGCATTCAAGGCAGTTATATCACATAAGCACATAGCCTCATGGTAAGCATGCTATTCATGGCAGTCACTGACACGCATGCAAGGATGCTAAAGCATAAAACTCACTGAGTACTCCATGCCAAAACAGAAAACCGATTAGAAATCATGCATGATCCTAAATATTCAGAAATGCCTAATGTAACACATGCAAAGATGCAAACTATAGCAGGCTCGGTTGTCCTAAACATGGTATATGAAATGCTACAATTAACACGTATTCAACTTGGAATTGAAATACAAATGCAGTTTGTATGATGCGCCGAGCCCGGTGCGTGCAAAACAGATGAATGATGCAAACATGCTGTCATACTGCATGCTAATTGAAATATGCCCTATATCTAACCATCATAAGCGGGTAAATAAAAGGGAGAAAGAAGTGGGGGTTGGAAGACATACATCACACTCACACACCCTTATTACAATTATGCCCTCGCATAGAGGGTCCGAATAAATAATACAGCCCGAATAAAAGAATAATACAGTCCGAGATAAATATACAGATTCCTAATTAATTAACAAATTAAAGAGGAAAAAAAGTAAACTGGCATGCAAGCCAGGGACTGCCTTGACTCCGCTCCGGATAATGAAATGATGCATGTTGAGCTGCTTTGCGCGGAAATCCACTGGGATGCCCCAATTAGCCTCTGTTTGTGATGTTTCTCAAAATGCGTGTCAGACTCCGGAAAGTTGCTGATTCTTCATTTTGCTGCAACAGAGAGCAGGAGAGGGGCATAGCAATGTATTTCCCAAATATATGCATGCCTCGATCCTCGTGCAACCAATCATGCATGTCGATGCATGATGGCCGAGGAGTTAGATTGCACAACTCAATATGGGGTGAATGCAGATGAATGCTACAACAAAACCTAACTCCATTATGGATAATCCGGAGTGTCGGTGACTTGGGAATTGAGACCCGTTCCGTCACTCGGAGTACGGAACGCGCCTCGTTTCCCGTGCCCAGGCTAACTCCTATCCCGAACACAATGCAATATGCATGATATGTATGAAATGCAACTAAGATACAATCCTAGTATATACAATGCTGTGAAAATGAGATGTCTCGAAATGCGTGCACGCGGGCACGCAAACCGAGGCGATGATCCTAAGGCATGAAAACGCATACGCAATGCAATTGGACTTACACTAACATGAGGGGGCCTCAGCCACACTCACATAAGAGGCCGGCGGATAAAAAAAAAAGAAGTGCCTCGAAATGCGTGCACACAGGCACGCAAACCGAGGCAATGGCATAAATGCATGAAACGGCTTAAATATGACATACAATGAGACTAAAAAGAGATGTCTCGAAATGCGTGCCCACGGGCACGCAAACCGAGAAAATGGCATACGGAATGTAATAGGACTAAAAAGACATATAGAATGCAAAATGGACTTATACTAACATGAGTGAGCCTCAGTCGCACTCACGTAAGAGGCCGATGGATGAAAATGAAGTACTTCGAAATGCGTGCACACGGGCACGCAAACCGAGGCAATGGCATACGGAATGCAATGAGACTAAAATGGCATACAGGATGCAAATTGGACTTACACTAACATGAGGGGGGCCTCAGCCACACTCACATAAGAGGCCGTCGGATGAAAATGAAGTGCCTCGAAATGCGTACACACGGGCACGCAAACTGAGGCAATGGCATACGGAATGCAATGAGACTAAAATGGCATACAGGATGCAAATTGGACTTACACTAACATGAGGGGGGCCTCAGCCACACTCACATAAGAGGCCGTCGGATGAAAATGAAGTGCCTCGAAATGCGTGCACTGCAGACGCATAATGGCCCTAAGGCATGAAATGGCATGCAAATGAGGCGTGGCATATGGCATATGGAAAATGCAAATTTCAGCAGCCAAAATGATGCAAAACAGCCCCAATTGTAGCAAAATTACACCGATGCGAAAATGCTATGCTAAGTACCCGAAATGACTTGCAGCTATGCCAAACATGCACAATATGGACATGAAGTGTAAAGAAAGATGCTAGGCAGTCCCTAAACTAGCATTTTTCCAGTGCAAAGCAAGGCCAAACAACAATCAAAAGTATGGCAAAAATAGCATGCAAAAATGGGGAAAAAAAGGGAACAATGAAGCAAATGGTATACGCAATGCTCAAACTGAAAAAAACAGTTCTACAACACTGAAGAGGGAACAAAAATATGCACATTTACAGCAGATGACAACCCTCAAATCAGTATGCAAACTTGCTAAAAATGTCATGCAAGAATGAAGCCAACAAAGGCTAGAGCATGAAGTATGCCTTACATTCATCAAACAGCCTTGGACCCTTAACAAAACATGACAAGAAGGCCAAAATAAGGATATTTTCAGTACTGATGGTGGCCGAAAACAAAAGCTAGATAGGCCTAAAAAGCATGCAAAATGGGGGTCAAAGAGAGATACAATGGCAAGTACAACATGGAGACCCCCAACAAGGTTGATCCCTTCTACAATGTTTTAGAGGGACACAAAATAAGCTTACTCACAGTTCATGACATGCTCCAAAACAAATTTCATATAAGCCAAACAAATCATGCAAATTTACGGTAAATATGAGAGATTGTGAAGCAAGTGCATGATAGAGAGGCCAAACAGGGTTGATCCCTTCTTCAATGTTTAAGAGGGGCTCAAAATAGGCCCGCTCACAGTTTACACTATGCTCGAAAACAGATCAATCATAGGCTAGAAATAGCATGCAAAATATTGACATACAAGATGATATTGAAGCAAGTGCATCATAGAGGGCTCAAACAGGGTTGAGCCCTTGAACAAACATGAAGAATAGCTCAAAATAGACCTAGTTTCAGTTAAGGCCGGAGCTCAAAACAAAAGGAAAATAGGCTTAAGAAATGAGGCAAGAAAGTGCTAGAAAAGGGGAAATGGTGACTTACCCTTGAAGACTACACTTTAGTTGCTTCTTGGCTTGAGTTTGTTGCTTCTTAGCCTCTGAAAAACCTTGCCTTGTTGCTGGAATGGAAGTGGTGAAGGTAGTGCTTGGTGTTGATGAACAAATGAGGCCAAAGCTTGAGAGTTTGAAGGTTTTTGGAGATGGAGATGTAAGCCAATGTATATGAGCTCTTAAGGAGAGTTTTTCTAACCCTAATGAAGGAGCAGACCAGCCACTTATAAAGGCCAAGAAGGGGGTGTAAAAGAGGAGGGAAATGCACCCAAGTGTTTTCCTTCAAAATATCCCAGGATCTGAGATCTTTACAGAAGCAATTGTATGTTGTATAGCACAGGTTTCAAGGACCATGGCCGACTAGGCACCTTTGCTGGAGGTGGCCGGCCGGCTACCCCCCATAGCCGGCCGGCCAGGGGCAAAAATGGAAAGTTGGATTTGCTGGTCGAGCTCCACATATTGGTGTCCTCCCATGCCTCCTCTTCAAGGCCCTGTGGTTGGAATCTGGCAACTCTGAAGCAGGAGAGACAACAAGCCACCTCTAGGAGAGGTCCAAAAATGAAAAGAAGAATTACTGGCCGAGCACCAATTTTTAGGGTCCTCCCATGTGTGTACAACACAAATATGTTTTTTTGGCTCAAAGAAAATGGCCCTAGGGTGTTCAACATTAGCCCGGAAGTGAGAAAAAGCAGTGGCGGGCCGAAGGAGCATAAGCAGTTCTTTGAGACAATTACTGTCCTCCCACCCTCCAGTGACCTTCCTTATGATAAAACAGAGGTACCTGCCAAAAATGAACAAAAACCGACGCAAAACGAATGCCCGAGGACCAAAACACGCAGTTTAGGGTCCCGAAAATCGGCCGTTAAGCACCGAAAGTGGTGTTTGGCTGCGATGTGGGTATCTAAGACCCCAGTGTCCCTTGAAAGGGAGAAAATGAGATGCATGCCAGAAACCGGAGGAATCAGAGATGGTTAGACGGTCCCGAACCGAGGCACTACCGACTCAAAATCGAGGCAGGGACTCCGAAATGGGCAAAATGGCCTACGGCCACGAAATGTAGCCCACGGCCACTGAGAGATGGTCTACGGGACCTCTCCCTCCCCTCAGGAACAAAAATAGAGAAAATCGAGCCTGGTTCGCAAACCGAGACAAGGCATAGAAGAGAGTTCGGGAGTCCGGAGGCAGGGCGCACGGCCGCGACTCTGAGACTTCTGAACAAGCACAGCATGCAACATCACCGAGGGCTCAATCGGTGACGTCTGAGTCTTAAGGTCGGTCAAAAATGGGGTGTCTCTGATTGCCCCTCTTTGTGAATCGGAAGTCAAGTGGCGGAGTGAATGTCAAAGCCTAGAGGCGACCCATTTTTGATAAAGGCGAAGACTTAGACAATCATACAAGATGAGCAGAGATATGTGCATGGCGTGCCCATGACGGGGGGCAAAATGCAAAGCGACATGCCTGAGCCAAATGACCATGCAAATCACGACAAGTCGTAATGAGGCAAGTATTCGCAAATAGATGCAGATTTTAAGCAAGAATGCAAAGCAACAACTACATTTCATGCGAGTTAGGAATGCGGAGAATCATTCAATTCTCGTCGCGTCTCACACGGAGAAGATCGATACTGCGATTAAATGCAGTTGCACCTCAAATGAACCGTACATACAATATCATGCCTGCAAAAGAGAGAAATTCAACAAGAACAATATGCTAACAACATATATTCAATGTGATTCCTGTGGTTCCGAAAGTTTGACACACGCAGTGCCGGCGAGTGAATGCATTGCAATGCGAGGAGAGAATGCGCGTGACAACGCATGCTCAAGCATAGAGGTATGGTACATCAAGAAATCATGCATGATAATGCAAAATGCTCATAAGAATGCAAGTTATATGCAAAACAATGCAAAACGAGCATAAATCAGGGCACCCGTTTGTTACGAAACAACGAGCCGGGAAACGCGCATTTCGGCGAAGGCAACTTGATCGCGGCCTCTGATTCACCTCCCGAAGAGGTTACAACATGTTTGAAAAGGATACACCTTGATTTTGATGAGTGATGATGAGACACATGTCAGAAATTGCAGCTGAAGTTCCGGCGGAGCAATTTCGCGCCAGAAAGTGCACTTTTCTTGAACTTTTTCAGGTCTTGGGAACTCCGATCTTCCTCAAAATTTGCAGAGAGCTAGAGGGGGGTATGGGGACCACCACCGGCCAGGTGGTTGCCCTTGGGGAGGCCACCGGCTAGGGGAACCTGCCCAAAAGCAGGGGCATTTTTGTCATTTTTCTCATTTCTATATATTCCCTTGCCCATTCAATCCGAAATCACTCCCAAAGCTGTGAAAACTCCTTCCCTTGCTCCCTAGACCATTTTTTCCTTCAGATCTGCACTTTATACGCGCTTTTCGGCCTTCCACGCAAGTTGTTTTCGCGAAATCTTTCAGTCTTAAGCACTTTGAGCCGACTAAATTTTGATTTCGGGGCTTCTCTTCTCATTTTCAGCACTTGAGGTAAGTTTGTCTCAATATTTGGAAGATTTTCTCGGGAGTTGACTTTTGTTGACTTTTTCATTTCCCGGGAGTTGACTTTTGTTGACTTTTTCCAATTTTGGCTCATTTTGCTCATTTTTGCTCCTTTTTGCAGATTTCTCGAAATAGCAGGCGATTACCCTCACGGTGGAGGTCCTCCAGGCGCCGGGGATGATTTTGACATCATGACATTGCCCCCGAGAGTCCGCCCTTTCATTCTGAGAAGATACGCCCGGCGCACATACTTCATGAGCCGTTTTTCGCCGTTTCAACGGGTTCAACGACCGGGCACCCGGGGATTTACTTCTGCGAGAGTCGGAGCAGCACCTCTCTCATGATGCCCGAGAGGTATTTTACTCTATTTTCTGCATTTTTTCGCGCATTCCGTAGTTTTGCCATGCTTGAACACACAGTTTTAGCTTATGACATAGTACTTTGCCTGCATCGTGAACGTGTTAGTTAAACACTTGAATTGTTGAACACACGGCTCACTGACTGATTGATTATGAACGCATGGTACACATTAGTTAAGGGTTGAACACACGGCTCAAACACTGATTTGTCGAACACATAGCCCGAATTTGAAAGTGAACACACAGCACACACTGACTAAGAGTAGAACACACAGCCCAAACTCTGATTTTTTGAATACACAGTTCAAGTTGATAGTGAACACACAGTCCATTTGATTAAGAAGAGTAGAACGTCATCCCAAACTCGATAACGAATACGGTCCAAGTTGATGGTGAACACACCCTAGCGATTTAGAGTAGAACACACGATCCCAAACTCCGATTTTTACGAACCATGACCCAGATTTGAAGTGAACACACAGCCCACACTGATTGATTGATAGTAGAACACACAGTCCCAAAATCTGATTTACTGAACACGCAGCCCAGATTTGAAGTGAACACGCAGCCCACACTGATTTGAGAGTAGAGAGTAGAACGCACAGTCCCAAACTCCGATTTTTCTAAACCATGACCCAGTTGAAGTGAACCTGAGGCCCTGCGATTGAGAGTAGAACACAAAGTCCCAAACTCTGATTTACTGAACACGCAGCCCAGATTTGAAGTGAACACACAGCCCACACTGATTTGAGAGTAGAGAGTAGAACGCATAGTCCCAAACTCTGATTTTTCTGAACACGCAGCCCAGATTTGAAGTGAACACACAGCCCACACTGATTGATTGATAGTAGAACACAAAGTCCCAAACTCTGATTTACTGAACATGTAGCCCAGATTTGAAGTGAACACACAGCCCACACAGATTGAGAGTAGAGAGTAGAACGCACAGTCCCAAACTCCGATTTTTTGAACCAGAGATTTGAAGTGAACACCACCCTGTTCGATTGAGAGTAGAGAGTAGAAACGCATGGTCCCAAACTCGATTTTTGAACCATGACCCAGTTGAAGTGAACACACTGACCCAGCGATTGAGAATAGAACACACAGTCCCAAACTTTGATTCTTGAACCTGACCCAGTTGAAGTGAACACCTGACCCATTGATTGAGAGTAGAGAGTAGAGCATGATCCCAAACTCCGATTTTTACGAACCATGACCCAGTTGAAGTGAACACATAGCCCTACCGATTAAGAATTTGAACCATGACCCAAAACACAAATTCTTGAACCATGACCCAGTTTGGAGTGAACACGCAGCTTGATTAAGAATTTGAACACTGACCCAAAACACAAATTCTTGAACATGACCCAGTTGGAGTGAACCATGACCTTGATTGATTTCATTTGCTCACAGCTACTTTACTTCATTTGCATACAGCTTGCATTTTATTGTGTACTGAACACATGTATTCATTCTGAATCTGAGGTGGCTCTCGCCTTGTCTTGAGGATACGGCTCTACCGCCGCTAGAGACTGGTACGCCGAGCTTCCAGAGGCTGTGCGGGATCTGGTCGATCTAGCAGGGTTCGGAGCATTCTGCGTGGGATTATCACGTTGTCCTGCCAGCAAGACTTTGTTAGCTGCTTTGGTGGAGAGATGATGGGACACCACCAATTCCTTCCACTTTTCTGCCACCGGGGATATGACCATGACTCCGCTGGACTTCGCCATACTCACCGGCCTAGACATAGGCGGTTGGCCCATACCTTATGACGAGGATATTGGAGAGTGGGAGGCCGCTTGGACACATCTATTGGGGGCTCGCCCACCTGAAAGAGCTTAGGAGAGTCCGGTACACCTGGTTTTCTTCCCGTTTTCGGAGGCCAGAGATGGAGCCTGAGTCTCCCGAGGAGGTTGAGCAGTATGCCCGTGGCTTCCTTATGTTCCTCTTTGGCACCACTCTGTTTGTCGATAGGGGGAACACGGTTGGGTTGTATCTTCTGAGTGCTTTGGTGGACCTATCACAGGTCAGTCGATATGACTGGGGTGGCGCTGGCCTGGCTACCCTCTATTGCTACACGGGTGCAGCCTCTCGCGGGCGGGGAGACTTACTCGGCGGCTATTGGAGAGCCTGGGAGGTACGTTCTGTCCTCTTGATTTACATTTCTGCTCCTTATTACTTGTTCATTGTACACACGGCGCACTTTGCACTCTGTATCTTGCCTTTAGCACTTTGTATTCATATTCTGCGCTGCTTTTCTCAGCTATGGGTGTACGTATAGTTTCCCACATTGGCCCCGGAGATGGAGGTGGCAGGACTCCTTACGACTCCGTTTTCGCTGGTATTCGAGGGCGAGCACCGACCGAGAGCTCGAGAGACTATCTTCTACTTACGACAGTATTTTGATACTGTGCGGGCGACAGAGGTATTTCAAAACTCTCAGTTCCTCTCATTTTCATCTTTGATCTACCCTGTATATTCCTGATTTCTGATCGATTTATGCACTGGTTATCCGCAGATTGCTTGGCAGCCCTGGGCGGTCTTTGGTGACGGTCTCCGACATTCATATCTCGGGGGATCGAGTAATTCCCAGTATAGGTTCCTACTTGAAGGACCAGTTGGTAGGGCATGGTTTCTGGGGGAACGCTTCCTGCGTCAGGTGTGGGGGTACGATTCTCAGGACCCTCCTGCTGTACCTCCAACCACTATGTGGACTGCCGATAGACTTTCTGCCCAGGAGGTCATTAGTGCTATGCAGGGCACCGATGCTTTGTTACATCTCATGGAGGGGGACTACGCCACTTATCGTCGCATATATCTGATGCCCCCCTTGACGGGAGTGCGTGCTCCGCCACGGAGGCCTACTGATGTACCATCTTTGAGTCGTGCCGGTGCTACGGATATCCCTTCCTCTAGCAGGGCTGGTGCATCTAGGGGTAGAGGTAGTTCGATTCCTCCGATCCCTCCATCTCTTTATCGTCATCCTGGGTGGCCAGACATGCCGACCGAGTTGACGAGTTGGCGGTTCGGGACTCCTTACCAGGTCCCGCTAGAGCCTCCTCTTCCTGACCACAGATATGTCAGAGACCCTGATTCGCCCCTGGTGTATTTTACAGCTTTGATTTATCAGTCAGATTACTTGGACATTCATTCCCTTACTGATAGTTTTGCATTTGTATTTGCAGCCTCCGATTGAGTACACGGAAGAGATACTTGGGATGTTAGCCACATTCGAGGGCATGATCCTACGGAGGGAGGCACAGCTAGCCATTATGGGCGTGCAGGTACTGCTCACCTTTTCTGTATTTAGCATACTCCTGATGACATACTGGTTTTGAACATCTTGCTGTATTGATAGGCTGTGTAGAGCACATCTGGCACACACCCCACTCGCATATTGTACTCGCATCTGCTTTTCATATTTGAACTGATGTATTTAAACTTTTCACTTTTAGATGCCTCCTGTATATGCACATGTGGTAGGGCCACCAGACCTTCTCGGGGAGGCAGTCTTGGACTGTTCATGGTCTTGGGCCATCTGGGCCTTTCGAGGCTGGGCCATCGGGCCTTCTCGGTGGAGCCATCTAAGCCTTTTCGAGGAGCTCGAGGAGGCGGGGTCTCATGAGCCTTGAGGCACCCATTATTGAGGAGGAGGAGGAGGAGGTCATGAGACCGTGAGTCGAGACATCCATTTGGGAGGAGGCTCGGTCTTGGTTCGGGAGTAGAGGCAGGTGAGGGATCCGGAGGGTGATAGCTCTGATCCGGATGGTGATGACGGTGCAGAGGTTATCCCGCAGAAGCGGATGAGAGGGCCTCCTCATTCCCGTTCCCAAGGATATTGATGTTATTTCCTGCTTTATTTTACTTTTTACTAGTAGTTTGTAGCACTTTGCATATTGTTAGGCAGTTTTATTTCCTGTAAAACTTGTACCTTTACTCTGTTATAAAACATGATGGAATGAAACAACTTTTGAAAAGATGTTTGTATTCGAAGTTCTTAGCATCGCATCGCATCGCATCGCATCATTTTGCACAAAATGGAATTGAATGAAAATGTGCCTTGTGTATTTACCGGGTCAGGTAATGAACCGACGCAACAAATCAAAAACTTGACTCACTAAGAAATAACAGAATCTTAGCAAGTTTACAACTCGATAAGCAAAGCACAGCAATGTTACTGACTCGATAAACAAGACTTAACAAAATTGTGTAAACAAAAAAGTAACAACTCAAAACACAAAATGCGCCAGCTCGACAAAATTTACAACTCGATAAACAAAACAACAACTCGATAAGCAAAAATACAACTAAGCGTACTTCAGACGGACGATCTGGATGATGTGACGTACCCAAAACTGAGAGAAATGGAGGCCTTCAACGTTCCTGATGCGTGAAAGTGCCTCAAACTTCCTTCCGGAGGGTAAAACAGGACTACTGAGCATGGTGGGCCACATTTGCTTTTGGGGATTGGAGGGTGGTCGGCCGACCAGTTTTTTGAATCAAGGGTGGCCGGCTTGCTAGAATAGGTGGCCGGCCAGCCACCTCTCCCTGCAGCTTCCAGAATTGTGACACGTGTCCTTTGAATAGTGTTTTACCCCCCTATAAAGCTCCAACTTTGGAACTCATTCACTTCATCACTGCTTTGCACAAAATGGAGGCATTTCTCGCAGAAAATCTCACATCTTGGATCTCTTCTTTGGACGGCTCGAAAAAGTTGAACTTCTGGGGTTTCGGCTTGAATGCACTATTCCTTTGGGCGGGACTTCTTGCACCTTCCTTTCCTCCATGCCGCGATGAGATTTTGGAACCCGGCGACGCATGTCTTCAGCTTCGGAGGGCAAGAGGTATGTTCTACTTTTGAAGATTTTCAAGCTTTGATGGAGTCTGAATGGTCAGAAGAGATCTTGCCTCGATCTCGTTTGGCCACGCCCAAGCTTTAGGCGGATGTGCGGTCTCAACGCGCATGATGCTCGATCTCGATTGGTAATGGCATGTTGGATGTCGAGCACGATTTACCGATTCTCGATCTGGGTGACCGCGACAACCATCATCGGCAAGGTTTCGACAACATGCCCTCTGCTTGTGCGTGTTATCTCATTTTACTGTTTGTCTCGGGCTCGGAGGCTAGCATCCGTTTGATTGAAGTCGCTCAAGGCTTGAGGAGGAAAAATGTATCGCCATGACATTGGCGAGATCTTGCTAGGTTTGGATGCCTTCTACGCCAGAGACAACGGGTTTGCGAGAGTCCACTCTGCTTTGTAGGTAATGTTTCCCACCCAAGCTCACATATGTATTTGCTCACATCACTCGGCCCTCGGGCTCAGTTTTTCTCACAAAACCCTTATCTTGCTTTTCTCTCATCGCACATCTCTCTATTCTTTATTCTCTCATTTTTCGTCCCTCCCCAGATATAGGTGATGGATAAATTGCAAGTTGTGGACTCTTGCCCCGCTTACTCAGCCCGCGGTTACTTCTTTCGACAACGCCTGGTTGACGCCCTTGATGAGGGATGGTGGTTTGAATGGATGTGCAACTTGTCAGCTGAACGCATTGCTTGGCGCTGCCCTTGGCTTAACCTTCCAGCGATGAGCTATAACATGTTCCAGGATACTGGGATCCGTTTGATGGGCTTAACCCATTGTGTATTCTATTTCCCATTCCGTATCCTGCGCCAATTTGGTCACGACCAGACTTGCCCTCCGGAGGGGATTGAATACCCGGTTACTTTCCTGGTTCGAGGTGCATACCTTGCTCGACATACTACAGCCTGGAGGACTAGAGAGCTCCTATCCCCTGCCCCTGTTTTCAGTTGCACTTTATCTGACGAGTGCTGGGATTGGCTCAAGAAGCCTGTTGGGCCTAGGTTGGCATCAGAGGCTTCAACTAGCTCTGGGAGGGGGTGCAAGGACACCTGACTCGACTATGCCCCAGATTTATTGCTTTATTAGTACTTTCAAGTTTTCGTTATGAGTGTAATAAAAAGCAACTTCAATTGTATGTAAGAGCGAGAGAACTCTGTTTTGAAATCAATGAAATTGAAGGTTGTGGTACTGAAAATTCTCCGTCTTTGGTCCAAAAATGGTCTTAGTTGTGAAAAGATCAATTTGAACAAAGTCAACTTTTATTAAAACTTTTCAAAACTATTTTCGATATGGATCAGAACTGGACACGCCTGAGGTCTGTCACTGAGATGCACAACCCTGGATCCTAGCAACTGGAAAGTTGCCCCTAGTTTGAAAAGTGCCTCGGCGATTCATAGCAACGGAAAGTTGCCCCTAGTCTGGATGGTGCCGCAACACTTCACTGCAACGGAAAGTTGCCCCTAGTCTGAATAACACTGTATCGGAGATCACGATAAATGCTGATGAATAGAGATGGCTGAGATGATCAGATGGACAAAGTTGATCAGGGAAAAGATTAGGGCTGAACTCCAGGATGAAGCTGCCTACGTATCCCATAGATGGGAATCAAGCCTAACATAGTTCAGGCTCGGATTCACTCGGGTATTTTTACTCTCTTTTTGCGCTCTAACTTTTACCGAGGTCACCCTTTGCGGGTTTTCAACCTCGCGAGCTCAGTTTTTATAGTTTCAAATTTTCTATGCTCTGAATTTTGGCCTAGGTCGCCCTTTCGGGTTTTCGGCCTAGCGAGCCTCTCAGGGGTAGTATTTCTTCAACTTGTCCATGTTGATCGGTTGAGAAAATTCTAAGCCATCTAGGTCCATCAGAACCACAGCTCCACCTGACCAGATTGACTTGATAATATAGGGACCAGTCCAATTGGGTCTGAACTTGCCCCTTGGATCGTGGATGGGAGCTCGGTTGTCTTTGAGTACCAAATCTCCTTCTTTCAAATTCCTGGACTTAACCTTCTTGTTAAAAGCCCGAGCGATTCTACGTTGATAAGCTTGGATGTGGTACAGTGCTTTCAACCTTCTTTCATCGAAAAGCATGAGTTCCTCGAATCTGTTTTGCTGCCAATCCGCTTCGGCTATCTGGCACTCGGCCAATACTTGTAATGATGGGACCTCAATCTCAATAGGCAAAACGGCCTCCATCCCATAAACTAATGAGTACGGAGTCGCCCCAGTAGAAGTTCTGATCAAAGTCCTGTAGCCCCACAGAGCGAAAGGCAGCTTATCTGGCCAGTCCCGATAGGTTTCCACCATCTTCTGTAGTATACGCTTGATGTTCTTGTTGGCGGCCTCAACTGCTCCGTTGGTTTGCGGCCGGTAAGTAGACGACTTATGAAAAGCCACATTATATTTCTCCAACAAGTCGATCATCTCCATTTTGAAGTGGGAACAATTGTCTGAAATGATTTCATTTGGGACTCCGTAGCGACAGATAATGTTGTTTCTGATAAATTTTGCTACATGCGAAGCCTTCAACACTGCGTAAGATTGGGCCTCAACCCACTTTGTGAAATAATCTATCGCTACCAAGATGAACTCATGCCCATTCGACCCCTTTGGCGTAACAGCTCCAATTACATCAATTTCCCAGACAGAAAACGGCCATGGCGAAGTCATGTTGTACAGCTTTGACGGCGGGATGTTCATGCAATTTGCATGAATTTGACACTTGTGACATCGCCGGACGAAGCCAATACAATCCTCCTCCATGGTGGACCAGTAATAGCCTTGTCTAAGGATCTTCCGTGCCAACATTACCCCATTTATGTGTGCACCACATTCACCCCCGTGGATGGCTTCCATCAGACGCCTTGACTCTTCAGCATCAACGCACATCTTGTGCATTCCCAGATGACCCCGTTTATACAGTTTACCCCCGCAGATGATGAACTGGACTGCCATTCTTCTGATTGCCCTCTTGTCTTTGGCATTTACCCCTGGCGGGTATGCTTCTTTCTCCAAGAAGTTCCAGATGTCGTAATACCAGGGGTGTTCGTCCTGAACTTCATCTATGGCTGCAATCGACTCATAGGCAGGTGCAAATTTCTGTTCGATGATAACTGGACGCATTCGGACTCCACACGGGATGTCTATCATCGATGATAGAGTTGCTAATGAATCTGCGAACTTGTTGTTCTCTCTTAGTAGATGAGTGAAACTTAGCTTCTCAAACCGAGGAATCAGCAAATCCAAGGTTTGGTGATACATCATCATCTTTTCCTCTTTTACTTTCCAGTCTCCTTTAGCTTGAGACACAACTAGGTTCGAATCCCCAAAAACGCCCAATCGTCTTCCCCCTAGTTCGAAACGCTTCTAGACCGGCGATACCGCCTCATAATACGCTTCATTGTTCGAGACTTTGAACCGGAGTTTGAAGGCTAGAGGGATATGGGAATTGTCGGGTGCTATCAGCAACACTCCTATCCCATACCCATGTTGATTTGACGCTTCGTCAAAGTACATCGTCCAGGTTTCTTTGTCGATATGCAGAATTGATTCATCTGGGAACAAATATTCAACTGCTTCATCCCCCTCAACCGGGTGGTCGGCAAGGAACTCTGCCACTGCTCTTCCTTTTACTGACTTGCGTGTTACGTACGTGAGATCAAATTCAGAGAGCAAAAGCAACCAACGAGCTAGCCTACCCGTAAGCGTTGGTTTCTCGAAGAGATATTTGATGGGATCAAGTCGTGAAACCAACATTACAGGGTGAGCTAACAGGTAGTGCAGACTTCACGGTAGCCCATACGAGCTAAGCAAGCCTTTTCGGCGGTGTATCACGGGTCTCATACTCGGCATCTTCTTCTTTGAGATAGTAGATGGCTCTTTTGCGCCTTATCTTCCAATTCTTGTGCAAGCATGCAGCCCATTGTAGTTTCGATTCTTGTGAGATACAAAATCAACGGTTTCCCGGTTACGGTGGCGATAAAGCGGGTGGGTTACGTAGATATTCTTTAATCTGTTCAAATCTTGACTTGACATCGGCCGTCCCATTGAAACTTTTTCCTTTCTTGAGGAGGCCAAAAGTGGTTCTAAGTCAAGGTTAGTTTTGAAATAAACCGTCTTATGAATTGCACTTTACCCAGTAAGCCTCGCACCTCCTTTTCAGTCCTTGGTGGTGGCATTTCTAAGATGGATTTGATTTTGGTAGGATCGACCTCGATGCCTTTGTGTGTCGAAACCCTAGCATTTTCATTGTAACACCAAACGTACATTTCTGAGGGTTTAGCCGCAACCGGAATTCCCTGATCCTTTGAAAAAACTTGTGCAAGGCGGTGTAGTGGCCCTCTCTTTCCTTGGACTTGACAATCATGTCGTCCACATATACCTCAACCTCTTTATGGATCATATCATGTAGTATTGTGGTCGCGGCCCGTTGATAAGTAGCGGCGTTCTTCAACTAGCGGCATTACCGTAGCGATATGTTCCCCGGGGTGGTGAATCTGATCTTTCCTCTGTCTTCTGGCGCCATCACTATTTGGTTGTATCCTGAGAAGCCATCCATGAGTGAGAGCAATGCATGCCCTGCTGTAAAGTCTACCAACTCATCGATGTGCGGTAAGGGAAAGTCGTCCGGACTAGCTCTGTTCAAATCACGAAGTCTACACACACGGATCTGCCATCTTTCTTGACACCGGAACAATGTTGGCCAACCAAGTCGGATATTGAGATACGGCGGGAAACTGCGTCGATTTGTAGTGACCTCTTCCTTAATCTTAAGAGCCCAATCGGCGGATCCTACGAGTTTACGCCCGAAGTCGGACCTCGGGGTCAAGGGGATCGATCTTTGTACAATCTCGGGATCGATTCGGGCATGTCTTCGTGGGACCACGCGAAAACATCTTTGAAATCTTTTAATAAAGCGACTAAGCGCTCGCGTTCCTCGAAGACAACGTGGACCCGATCTGGACCGGCCGGGTCCTCCTCGTACCAATGTTCCGCGGTAATGATTTCATCCATTAATGGTTTAACAAATCTCTCTTGCTCTTGCTCAATTAAGCGTTGTAAAACCGGAGGAACCGTCCTCGTCGTTTTGATCAAAATTTTGAAAGTCTGAATTGATGCAATAAATTAGGGGCCTGAAAAGTACACGGAAACCACAGATAGTTCAATCTCATTAGGTACATCCAAATCGTCCAATTCATCGGTTACAACAGACTCAAATGAAAAGGAAAAAGATGACCTAGACAGGACTGTGGCATCTAGGTTAACATCGAGTACAGGACTCGGACTTCGGTGGAACTGATTCGACTCACGAGGACTTGGTGGAATCGATTAGGCTCACTACTGACCCAGTCTTCTTTGGACAAAAATCCCTCCTCATCTTGCCAAGTGAGAGAGTGCGATTGATGCATCCAAGATAGGCTATTTGGTCGGCCATGACCATTTCATCCCCAACCATAGAAACCACGAAGTTATCCCCCAAGCACTCTTGGTCGATCGGAGGATCAGAGAGGAGACATGCCAGTGCTACCCCCATTCCTAACTCTGTGCCCTCAGGATCCACTGCCTTATTCTGCTCAACCTCAGTTGTTGGGTGCATGCGCTTTATGGCAACATCATCCGGATAGTTGCGGTCGAAGAAAGATTTGAAACACAGTGCGCTTCTTCTCCGCGTTTAACCATGGCTCTGGGAAGCCGCAAAATGGAAAATCCTCCCCCTCCCGGACGAAGCGTCCGTTCAGGGTACCCTGGATGGGCTTGTGCAATAAGTCAAAAGGCTTCCCAGCCTGCTTCGCTCTGGCTCTGCCGGCCATTTCCTTTCCTTTCCTCATCCAGTCCTCTTTGGTGGGTAGATAACCCAGTCCAAAGGTATGCAGGTTGTGTGGCACTTCGGCCAACGCAGCGACTCCTTTCCTGCTGCTCCTTCCTAATCCCATCCCGGGAATATGTTGTAGCTTGTTCATGAGGTAAACGGATTGAGCACTGACGTATACACCTTCATTCACAGCCAAAATATCCTGCACTACCCGGGCCTCCGCCAAAGTGAACCCTGATAAGAACACATCCTCCGTGCCGTGCTCGATCTCCAAAACTGGCGTAGACACTTCTGGCGGCGGATGGATGGATGAATTTCCAAAAACAATTGCAACCCCCTTCCCGTGAGGGTATTTCAACATCTGGTGTAGAGTGGAAGAGACTGCTCTCACTTGGTGCAAGCACGGCCGTCCCAAGAGTAAGTTGAAGGTTGCGGGAACGTCCAAGACATGAAATTCAATGTTGTGTTGTCCTGGACCGACCTGGGTCTGAACCTTGACAGTCCCCATCACTTCCCTACTGGTATTATCATAAGCTCTGATCACCTGAGTGGTTGGTATAAAGTCTGCGGGTCTTAACCCGATTGCATATGCCGTTCTGACTGGGCAGACATTGATAGCAGACCCGGTATCGACAAGTACCATCAGTATCCACTTATCTCTACATTCCACGGAGATGTAGAGAGGTTTGTTGTGATTCATGCCCTCAGGCGGCAATTCCTTGTCTGAAAAGGTTAATGTCGGGGAACCTCCTCTCGGAAAAACCAGCCCAACCAGCTGCTCTGGCGTAGTTTCGATAGAGAGCCTGGCCTTGTCCATAGAAGATAGGACAGCCTGTCTGTGCACCCTTGAAGCCATAAGCAGTCCCCAAATGGAGATGTCTGCCTGTATTTTCTTTAACTGTTTGAGCACAGCTTCTTCTTCAATCTGCTTCTCTCTCTGTTTCTCGGCCTCTTTATCTTTCCCAGATGCTTCGGGTTGGTCGAGATGCGGGGGCTTGAAGTACCGCCCACTCTTGGTAATGTGATCCACCTCATCGAGGTACCAAGTATCATCTGGTTGGGCACCTGCCCAATCTTCATCTGTGTGGGCAAGACACAAGTCATCGTCTTCCCACCACATCCCACTGACGTTTAACAAACACCTATCTGGTTCTGGCAAGTTTGTACTCTCAGTACTTTCATCCCACATGCTCACAGCATGTCCTGCTCTTCTTTCATGACACTTTCAACCTCTTCATGATTCTTGGCTTTTGGATTCTCTCAAATTCCACTTCTTTTCTTGCTCCTCTGTGTTAGTAGGGTTTGTTGTTCGATTTTCACAATATCTTGATCGGCGAAATTCTTTGCACGGCGCTCTCCGTGGTTCATTACGACTCTCGGCCCTTCCGGCCATCATTGATACTTTCGCCCCTGCCGGACCTTGCTTTGGCTGGATTTCCACAACATCTGGCTGGTCATCTAACCACTCGGTAATTTCTGCCGACTCCCCATATTCAAACCAATTGCTTGTTGCATCCACTGCTTCTTGATCGTTGAAGAACTGAAGGTTAGCAAAATCTTCTTCCACCATTGTCAGATCATCTGCCCTTTGTTCTAGTCCGTCCCCGAATCATGCACAATTGACTTTTGGCGGTCCACACTCGGCTCGAGGCATTTGATACAATGTATCCACTTGGATCATAAGCTCTTCGGCATAATTCTCGGTTTGTCCCATCGAGACTCACCAATTCTGTTCTCTTGAAACACCCATTCCATCTTGAGGTCACCACCTCGCTCAGTTGGGTTGTGAAGGTGTCCAACATGCACAAGTCGATGCAATCGGGAAGGATCACCTCCGGCTTGGGTAGGTGAGAGGGAGTAATATAGATACTAGGATCGTGAAAGCGGCCTTGATTTGGATGAGGTTGACTCTTTTGGGTGGTGGATCTTGGTTATGTCTTGAAGTGGGTTAGTTGTGACGTTGGGTCTTCGGAAGGTACGATGATATTCTTGTCAGCGAGGTCTTGAATCTCGTGGCCTTGGAAAGCTGATGATCGTGTCATGGCCATCTTCTTTGGTGAATGCCTGATGCCATTTGGGTTGTGGGAAGAGTGGATTCGGTAGTGGCCTTGGTTCTAGGCGTCGGATCTTCTTCTGATTAACACCCAGAGCCTTGGGCGGGGGCATATATAGTGGAGTGAAGGTTCTTTGGCCTCTGGATTGATATCTCGGGGCTTGGCTACTACTCCCGGAGGTACTGGAAAAGGGGGTGGCCGCTGCGGGCCTTGGTTGTGAAGGGGGTGTGGGGGTGACCATACTGACCTCTGAAGTTCTTGTGTTGGCAGCGCCACTTTCAGACTGCGTTGTTATTGCGATTGAATGTCCTTGAAATTTGTTCTCGGTCTGATCGATTAAACCTTGCTTCATCGCATCCTCGATCTCTACTCCCATCTCGTGTAAATCTGAGAAGGTGGGGAAAGGGAGTACGATCATTTTCTGTATTAACTTGGGTTGGAGATTGCGTACAATCATCCGAATTTGATCTTTATCTGTTGGCCTTAAGGTCATCATCGATGCCTTCGCTCTCCACCGAGTTACAAAATCAGAGAAAGTCTCTTTTTGTTCCTGCCTCGTTGTTTGAGATCACGTGTTGTAATCTCGTCTGCGTGTTATCTGAATCTTGCATAGCGAAGGCCTCGGCCAATTCATCCCAATTTCTCTTCACATCGTCTTCTAATTTTGCGTGCGGATGGCGCCACTCCGACAAAGTTCTACCAAATAAAAAGCTTCTGTGGTCGGGTTAGGCCCATTGGCCTCAAGATGTCTGAAAATAGCCGGAGATGGACCATAGGATCCCCTGATCCGTCAAAACGATCAATTTGGGGCATCTTAAATCTATCCGGTAGTGTCATGGCCACGTCAGTGTAGCCATCTTCAATATCTGGGATGGCCTTCACCCCCTGTGCTTTCTTGAAAAGCTTTTCGGCTTACTCGACAATTTGTATGAGCAACCTCGAACTGAAATGGAGAGTCGGGGTGGTTAGGTGTAAGATTCTTGGATAGTTGCGGCAGAAGTGGGGGCGGAGCCGGCTTTGTTGGAAGACCTATGACCTCTTGAGTGTACCGGACATCGGGTAAGGTATTCGAGTATTGGGAGGATATTACGAGGATTTGGCGGGTATTGACGGTGGATGCTGCTCGGGTAGTGGAGCGGTGGTGGAAGAGAACTGATGTGAAGCGAGCGATGCGTTCTGGCTGTTGTAGCCTAATGTCGGCTCGACTGTTGGGCCATGGCGTGGCTTGTTGTTTGGAAAATTCCGCTTGGCGGATGGCATCATCTTGCATCGCCTCATGCTTTCATGCATCGGCATATCATCGCCTCCATCCTGATGTATTCACTGTTCCATCTGAAGGGCGGTAAATGTACCTCTGGCGGAACCACGAAATTTCAACTTTGATTGTTCCTTTATCCAGCGACCCTCTGTCCGGTAATTCTGTTCGACCTTGCACCTTCTCGGCCTTCTTCGATGGCGGGGGTAGAGTGGAACCTTTGGATGTCCGTCAACGAGATCCTCGGATCGGTTGAGTTGGCGACCTCGTGTCCAAAAGTGCTTGGGGGGTATCTAGTGGTTGGAATGTCGTGCTAAAAGCGCCCTAGCAAAAAGATAATAAAGCGAAAAGGAAATAAATAACGAGAAAATAACGATCTTGGCTTAAATTAAATACACACAACACACGATCGGGCATACAACACGCAGTTGATAAAATTTGAAAATACTGCTTGTCCTCAATAAGCGATCCTTTGTTCTGTATCCTTTGTTCCCCAAAAGCTGAATCGGATATCCATGAGACAAGCGATTCTCGAGATACTAACTGATGCCCTCAGGCGTGATGCCCTATCTCAAAAAAACTGATGCCCGCAGGCCTGACATTTGAACTCATGGACTGATACATGCATTCCTGAGGCGCACTCTAACAAGAACATAACAGAGTGAAGTGAAAACACCCCTATGTTGGGGTAGGGTTTCCTTGTCCTATTTTTGTCGAGCTAGGGTTTCATTACGCCTTGTGATTCAAACAACCTATAAGCGGGTAAGCAACTTTGTCCTAGTTTGGAATGGTCACTATGGATCCGAATATGCACTAGGTCGAATGGTCAAAAGGGTGCCGGTAAAAGCGGGGTTTGTGTTCCCATCTTGGCGAGGCAGTAACGATCGACCTTATGGACATGCCTTGACAAGACAAGCCTCGGCAAACCGCTCGGGAATAGCGGATGGCAAACCACGGTGTCCTAGCGCACCAATGCAAATGCAATGCAAAAACACACAAGTGTAGTCAAAACCAGATATCACGAGTTCGAGTCAAGTTCTCTAATTCCCCCATGTCGCCAGAGCTGAAGCGTCCCTAACGCATCCGGGGAAGAGTCACGAGTCCCCGTTTACGGTTCGATATTGGGTCACTACAGTTTGAAGGACTCAAATGTCACGGTTCTTAATTGTAATGACCCGGAACCGTGTGTCACAATTATCAGTAATTAAATATGCATTTCTATGATTTAATTGAAGATTATCTGTTTGAATTAGTAAAATATATGTTGGAATTGCGACTTTGGGACTTAAATTGACAACCGTAATGGCTTCAGAAAATGAAATTGACCATGCCTACGTGTTACCGGGAATTTTTAGAACCATTTGGGAAAATAAATGGAAGACTGAATTTTTTCTGAATCGTTAAGTCCCGTTTGGCTTATGTTTTTGGCTTAGTTGGGTTTATATGATATATATGGATAAAGATGAGGCTTTGACCTCATTTGACTCAACAAAAGGGAAAGAAAAACCTAGAAAAGAAAGAGAGAGAAGAGAGAATTCGGGGGAGAAGAGAGGAAACCAAGAGAAAAGAAGAAGAAAGGGGAAATCAAGTTTACACCTCTTCATTCAAGTGTTTAAGGTAAGATTTTCATGAAATTAGTTGTTGATCCTTGACATTTAGCATGTTGAGAGCAAGATTATGGCATAATTATGTTCTAAATCATGGTTTCTTTACATGTTTGGCCAATTTGAGGTAGAACCTCCATGGATATAGAGATATGAAGCTTGTATGTATATGTTCATGGATTTCCACTTTGATTCATGGGTTTGATCTTGTTTATGGTTCATGTGGGTTTTGATTTGAAGCTTTGATGTTGAATTATGTGGTTTCAAATGTTTTGAGTTTTGATTTCATAAGAGGGGAAGTTAATGTTTCAAGGAAAGGATGAAGTTTAGAAGAAGAACGAATTTCAGACTTTAGGTCCGCTCGGCGAAGGGATCCTTCGGCGTAAATCAGCCTCTCAGCAGTTTTGGAGAAAAATGTGCAGTCCGCTCGAGCGGACAAAGTAGAGCTCGAGCGGAAGGGCTTGTTTTCAGAAGATTTTGGAAAGTTGAATTACGTGATTCTAACATGTTAATGGCATCTTTTAGCATCTCATAAGCATGAATTAAAGTAGAGAAGGATTAGAATGAGCATGAAATGAATGTGAAATGGCATGAAGTATGTGATGTTTTGATGATGAATGATAAGAAACGTATTATACTGTTGATGAATTGCAGGTCAAGAAGTGAAGACCGTGCCCTCGGTTTTGGAAACCCACTGTGAGTAACATTTCTGTAAAGTTATGTTAATATGCAACGTATTTGAATTGTTATATGATATGATATGTTTATGAATGTGATTTTAAGCTGTGAACGAATGTCCTGATTTGCGAATCTAGTATGGCATCCATAGTTAGTCAGTCGTGGCGGCGAGAACATGCAGGCCCATGCGCTTTAGTCATGGGGGACGGCATGGAAGGACAAACCCATGACCAGTTTACGAGATCTCGGTATGTGTTTAATCGGTGTCCGGGACCGGTTACTCTAGTCGTTAGTCGACACATGATATATTCTATGGAGTATGCCATTATGTATGTTCCATGATGATTATGATTATGTATATGAATGTTATGTTTTATGGATTTACATGAAATGTTGGAGTTCGTTCACTAACCCCTTTACTTTAATGTTACTTGCTGAGCTCTAGCTCATTGTTTGTATTTATGTATTTATAGGTGAGCCTTCAGGGAGTCAAGCCTAGGCGGAGTTCTTGTCGAGCCGCCGTTTTGAAGCCTAACCAGATGTTTTGAGTGCCTCCGAGCTGGGGCTAGGCCTGGAAGGCCGTACGAGTTTTGTTTAGTTATGTACGTGTGTTGCATATGTTCTTTTGGTTTATGATATGTATAGATAGTGGGTAAATTAACATATTTTTTGGCATGTAATGTATGTTCATATTTATGCACAGCTCTTTGGACTATTAGTTTCTTTATTTCGCTTTCGCGAGCCCCGATTATTTATGTTTTGTATGGGAAGGCCTGTGGGAATCAAGGATTACTGGCCGGTTACGATGCCAACCCTTTCGGGGCGGGTTTGGGTCGTGACATTAATCCTGAACCAAAGAGTCCAAATCCGGCAAATCGTTTTTGAAAACATATTTTTTGAAAGAAGTGCCAAACATGGACTGCTTTGCCAGATACAGAGTCGCCACCTAAATATTTTTTAATGGGAAACTTAGGAAACCCTGACTCGATGCCAAAGGCCACGTGTCTGTCATCACCAAAGTTGCCTCGGCTCGGGAACTTGGGTACGATTGGGAAGGTCACTTCGTGGGCACCCCCGCTCGCCCGGTCAAAGACCGGCCTCTACTAACCATCAGGGCTGCAAATGAACCGAGCTGTTCGTGAACAGGCTCGGCTCCGTAAGGGCTCAAGAGAGGAGCTCGGCTCGGCGCTTTTAGTAAACGAGCAGAGCTCGAGCTCGATTATTGGGCTCGTTTCGTTAACGAGCCGAGCTCGAGCTCGCCTGTGTTCGGCTCGGTAGGCTTGACTCGTTTATCTATAATTAAATTATATAATAAATATATTATTTATATATTAAATAATATATAAATATATATATAAATAATAATATAAATGCATTTTATATATATTAAATAATATAAATAATATTTTTTATTTAAAAATTTATATTTAAATAATATAAATAGTATTAAAAAATTTATCAAGCCGAGCGGCTCGAGTCTCGACAAAAATTAACGATGAGCCGAGCTCGAGCCGATCCTATCGAGAGGCTCGAGGCTCAATAAACGAGCTGGATAGCTTAACGAGCCGAGCTCGAGCTCAGCAAGGCTCGGCTCGGCTCGGCTCGTTTGCACCCCTAGTAACCATGATATCTATTTTTGAAAACATTGTGAGTTCTTATTCCAGTTATTAGCCTAGGTTACTATGTGATGCGCACAGCACACAAGTATAGACTGGGTCGCCCGAATTTGAACAAAACACTTATTTGAAAATGGTTTGATGGTGCTACCCACAGGTAGGCTAAGACGCGGATTTGCCACCCTCAGGTGGGCTTAGAAAACATGATTTTGCCACTATCTAGTGGGCTTAAAACAAACATTTGATGAATTGTCCCAATCCAAATAACTCAACCTCCACCCACAGGCATTCAAGGCAGTTATATCACATAAGCACATAGCCTCATGGTAAGCATGCTATTCATGGCAGTCACTCACACGCATGCAAGGATGCTAAAGCATAAAACTCACTGAGTACTCCATGCCAAAACAGAAAACCGATTAGAAATCATGCATGATCCTAAATATTCAGAAATGCCTAATGCAACACATGCAAAGATGCAAACTATAGCAGGCTCGGCTGTCCTAAACATGGTATATGAAATGCTACAATTAACACGTATTCAATTTGCAATTGAAATACAAATGCAGTTTGTATGATGCGCCGAGCCCGGTGCGTGCAAAACAGATGAATGATGCAAACATGCTGTCATACTGCATGCTAATTGAAATATGCCTTATATCTAACCATCATAAGCGGGTAAATAAAAGGGAGAAAGAAGTGGGGGTTGGAAGACATACATCACACTCACACACCCTTATTAAAATTATGCCCTCGCGCAGAGGGTCCGAATAAATAATACAGTCCGAGATAAATATACAGATTCCTAATTAATTAACAAATTAAAGAGGAAAAAAAGTAAACTGGCATGCAAGCCAGGGACTGCCTTGACTCCGCTCCGGATAATGAAATGATGCATGTTGAGCTGCTTTGCGCGGAAATCCACTGGGATGCCCCAATTAGCCTCTGTTTGCGATGTTTCTCGAAATGCGTGCCAGACTCCGGAAAGTTGCTGATTCTTCATTTCTTTTATGAGAGTAGGAGAGGGGCATAGCAATGTATTTCACAAATATATGCATGCCTCGATCCTCGTGCCACCAATCACGCATATCGATGCATGATGGCCGAGGAGTCGGATTGCACAACTCAATATGGGGTGAATGCAGATGAATGCTACAACAAAACCTAACTCCATCATGGATAATCCGGAGTGTCGGTGACTTGAGAATTGAGACCCGTTCCGTCACTTTCGAGACGGAACGCCTAGTTTCCGCACTGTGCTAACTCCTATCCCGAACACAATGCAATATGCATGATATGTATGAAATGCAACTAAGATACAATCCTAGTACACACAATGCTGTGAAAATGAGATGCCTCGAAATGCGTGCACGTGGGCACGCAAACTGAGGCGATGATCCTAAGGCATGAAAAGGCATACGCAATGCAATTGGACTTACACTAACATGAGAGGGCCTCAGCCACACTCACATAAGAGGATGCGGATAAAAAAAAAAGTGCCTCGAAATGCGTGCACACGGGCACGCAAACCGAGGCAATGGCATAAATGCATGAAACGGCTTAAATATGACATATAATGAGACTAAAAAGAGATGTCTCGAAATGCGTGCCCACGGGCACGCAAACCGAGAAAATGGGATACGGAATGTAATAGGACTAAAAAGACATACAGAATGCAAAATGGACTTATACTAACAAGAGTGAGCCTCAGCCGCACTCACGTAAGAGGCTGATGGATGAAAATGAAGTGCCTCGAAATGCGTGCACACGGACACGCAAACCGAGGCAATGGCATACGGAATGCAATGAGACTAAAATGGCATACAGGATACAAATTGGACTTACACTAACATGAGGGGGGCCTCAGCCACACTCACATAAGAGGCCGATGGATGAAAATGAAGTGCCTCGAAATGCGTGCACACGGGCACGCAAACCGAGACAATGGCATACGGAATGCAATGAGACTAAAATGGCATACAGGATGCAAATTGGACTTACACTAACATGAGGGGGGCCTCAGCCACACTCACATAAGAGGCCGTCAGATGAAAATGAAGTGCCTCGAAATGCGTGCGCACGGGCACGCAAACCGAGGCAATGGCATACGGAATGCAATGAGACTAAAATGGCATACAGGATGCAAACTGGACTTACACTAACATGAGGGGGGCCTCAGCCACACTCACATAAGAGGCCGTCAGATGAAAATGAAGTGCCTCGAAATGCATGCACACGGGCACGCAAACCGAGGCAATGGCCCTAAGGCATGAAATGGCATGCAAATGAGACGTGGCATATGGCATATGGAAAATGCAAATTTCAGCAGCCAAAATGATGCAAAAACAGCCCCCGAATTGTAGCAAAATTACACCCGATGCCCGAAATGCTATGCTAAGTACCCGAAATGACTTGCAGCTATGCCAAACATGCACAATATGGACATGAAGTGTAAAGATAGATGCTAGGCAGTCCCTAAACTAGCATTTTTCCAGTGCAAAGCAAGGCCAAACAACAATCCCAAGTATGGAAAAAATAGCATGCAAAAATGGGGAAAAAAAGGGAACAATGAAGTAAATGGTATACGCAATGCTCAAAATGAAAAAAAACAGTTCTACAACACTGAAGAGGGAACAAAAATATGCACATTTACAGCAGATGACAACCCTCAAATCAGTATGAAAACTTGCTAAAAATGTCATGCAAGAATGAAGCCAACAAAGGCTAGAACATGAAGTATGGCTTACATTCATCAAACAGCCTTGGACCCTTAACAAAACATGACAAGAAGGCCAAAATATGGATATTTTCAGTACTGATGGCGGCCGAAAACAGAAGCTAGATAGGCCTAAAAAGCATGCAAAATGGGGGTCAAAGAGAGATACAATGGCAAGTACAACATGGAGACCCCCAACAAGGTTGATAACTTCTAAAATGTTGTAGAGGGACACAAAATAAGCTTACTCACAGTTCAGGAAATGCTCCAAAACAAATTGCATATAAGCCAAACAAATCATGCAAATTTACGGTAAATATGAGAGATTGTGAAGCAAGTGCATGATAGACAGGCCAAACAGGGTTGAGCCCTTCTTCAATGTTTAAGAGGGGCTCAAAATAGGCCTGCTAACAGTTTACACTATGCTCGAAAACAGATCACTCATAGGCTAGAAATAGCATGCAAAATATTGACATACAAGATGATATTGAAGCAAGTGCATCATAGAGGGCTCAAACAGGGTTGAGCCCTTGAACAAACATGAAGAATAGCTCAAAATAGACCTAGTTTTAGTTAAGGTTGGAGCTCAAAACAAAAGGCAAATAGGCTTAAGAAATGAGGCAAGAAAGTGCTAGAAAAGGGGAAATGGTGACTTACCCTTGAAGACTACACTTTAGTTGCTTCTTGGCTTGAGTTTGTTGCTTCTTAGCCTCTGAAAAACCTTCCCTTGCTTTTGGAATGGAGGTGGTGAAGGTAGTGCTTGGTGTTGATGAACAAATGAGGCCAAAGCTTGAGAGTTTGAAGGTTTTTGGAGATGGAGATGTAAGCCAATGTATATGAGCTCTTAAGGAGAGTTTTTCTAACCCTAATGAAGGAGCTGGCCAGCCACTTATAAAGGCCAAGAAGGGGGTGTAAAAGAGGAGGGAAATGCACCCAAGTGTTTTCCTCCAAAATATCCCCCGGATACAGATCTTTTCTGGGGGAAACAGCTGTATGGCTGTATAGCACAGGTTTCAAGGAGCATGGCCGGCTAGGCACCTTTGCTGGAGGTGGCCGGCCGGCTACGCCCCATGGCCGGCCGGCTAGGGGAAAAAATGGAAAGTTGGATTTGCTGGCCAAGCTCTACATATTGGTGTCCTCCCATGCCTCCTATTCAAGGCCCTGTGGATGGAATCTGGCAACTCTGAAGCAGGAGAGACAACAAGCCACCTCTAGGAGAGGTCCAAAAATGAAAAGAAGAATTACTGGCCGAGCACCAATTTTTAGGGTCCTCCCATGTGTGTACAACACAAATATGTGGTTTTGGCTCGAAGAAAATGGCCCTAGGGTGTTCAACATTAGCCCGGAAGTGAGAAAAACGGGTGCCGGGCCGAGGAGCATAACTGTTCTCGAGACAATTACTGTCCTCCCACCCTCCAGTGACCTTCCTTATGATAAAACAGAGGTACCTGCCAAAAATGAACAAAAACCGGTGCAAAACGAATACCCGGGGACCAAAACACGCAGTTCGGGGTCCCGAAAATCGGCCGTTAAGCACCGAAAGTGGTGTTTGGCTGCGAACTGGGTATCTAAGACCCCAGTGTCCCTTGAAAGGGAGTAAATGAGATGCATGCCAGAAACCGGAGGAATCAGAGATGGTTAGACGGTCCCGAACCGAGGCACACGGCCTGACAGCTCCGAAAACCGGGAATCGGGCTCCGAAATGGGCAAAATGGCCTACGGCCACGAAATGTAGCCCACGGCCACTGAGAGATGGTCTACGGGACCTCTCCCTCCCCTCAGGAACAAAAACAGAGAAAACCGAGCCTGGTTCGCAAACCGAGACAAGGCACAGAAGAGAGTTCGGGAGTCCGGAGGCAGGGCGCCTGGCGACTCGAGACTTCGAACAAGCACTGATGCAACATCACCGCGCCCCCAATGGGTGACGTCTGAGTCTTAAGGTCGGCCAAAAATAGGGTGTCTACACCAGCCGGTGGTACTTTTCAGTGTGTATAGAGGCTGTTCTAGGACTTTGGTAATTTTCAGAAAGGTAGGGCAATAAAAACAGAGGCAGCAGTGTCATGGTGCGGGTTTCTGGGCAAGACGGACTGGAGCATACATCATTCACAAGATCGAGGCAGAGGCTGTGGCCATCTCTTCTTTGTATTTAATTTAATTAGATTAGAGGTCTTGTAATAATTTATTCGTTTATTTTTCTTGGACTATATTATTTATTTGGTCCCTCCGAGTGAGGGCAAATTTGTAATAAGTGTGGGTGAGTGCGGTGTATGTCTTCCAACCCCCACTTCTTTCTTCCCTTTTATTTACTTGCTTATGATGGTAGATTAGGGCATATTTATTTTAGCATACCTTATGCAACGCATGCGTGCATCCATGCATTTGTTTACATGCACCGGGCTCGGTACATCATACAAACTGCATTGTGTAACAAGCCCGCGAGGGACCTCGTTACAGTTCGGACTCGATTTTGTCGCGGTTCCAAATCTTGAACCAAAGAGTCCAAATCCGGCAAATCGTTTTTGAGAAAAACAGATTTTTTGAAAGAAGTGCCAAACATGGACTGCTTTGCCAGATAACAGAGTCGCCACCTAAATATTTTAAAATGGGAAATTTAGGAAACCCTGACTCGGTGCCAAAAGGCCACGTATCCGTCATCACCAAAGTTGGCTCGGGAACTTGGGTACGATTGGGGAAGGTCACATCGTGAGCACCCCCGCTCGCCCGGTCAAAGACCGGCCTCTACTAACCATGATATCTGTTTTTTGAAAACATTGTGAGTTCTTATTCCGGTTATTAGCCTAGGTTACTATGTGATGCGCACAGCATACAAGTATAGACTGAATCGCTCAATTGGAACCAACATCTCATGTTTGTTTGTTTGAAAATGGTTTGATGGTGCTACCCAAGTAGGCTAAGACGCGGATTTGCCACCCTCGTGGGGTTAAGAAAACAATGATTTTGCCACTATCTAGTGGGCTTAAAACAAGCATTTGATGAATTATTCCAATTCAGATAACTCAACCTCCACCCACAGGCATTCAAGGCAGTTATATCATATAAGCACATAGCCTCATGGTAAGCATGCTATTCATGGTAACACTCACACGCATGCAAGGATGCTAAAGCATAAAACTCACCGAGTACTCCTAGCCAAAACAAAAGCTGATTAGAAATCATGCATGATCCTAAATGTGCTGAAATGCCTAATGCAACACATGCAAAATGCAACTATAGCAGGCTCGGCTATTCTAAACATGGTATATGAGATGCTACAGTTAGCATGTATTCAATTTGGAATTGAAATACAGATGCAGTTTGTATGATGCGCCGAGCCCGGTGCGTACAAAACAGATGAATGATGCAAACATGCTGTCATACTGTTATGCTAATTGAAATATGCCCTATATCTAACCATCATAAGCAGATAAATAAAAGGGAGAAAGAAATGGGGGTTGGAAGACATACATCACACTCACCCACACTTATTACAATTATGCCCTCGCACAGAGGGTTCGAATAAATAATACAGTCCGAATTGAAAGAATAATACAGTCCAAAATATTACAGAATAATACAGATTCCTAATTAATTTACGAATTAACTAAGAAAGCTGTAAACTGGCGCGCAGGCCAGGGGGCTGCCTCGATTCTGATGAATGATGCATGTTGGGCTGTCTTGGCGCTGAAATCCACTGGGATGCCCCAATTAGCCTCTGTTTGCGATGTGTCTCGAAATGCGTGCCAAACTCCGAAAAGTTGCTGATTCTTCATTTTGCTGCAACAGAGAGCAGGAAAGGGGCATAGCAATGTATTTCACAAATATATGCATGCCTCGATCCTCGTGCCACCAATCACGCATATCGATGCATGATGGCCGAGGAGCCGAATTGCACAACTCAATATAGGATGAATGCACATGAATGCTACAACAAAACCTAACTCCATCATGAATGATCCGGAGTGCCGGTGACTTGGGAATTGAGACCCGTTCTGTCACTCGGAGTACGAAACGTGCCTCGTTTCCCGTGCCCGGGCTACCGCCTATCCCGAACACGATGCAATATGCATGATATGCATGAAATGCAGCTAATATGCAATCCTAGCATGCACAATGCTATGAAAATGAGATGCCTCGAAATGCGTGCACGCGGGCACGCAAACCGAGGCAATGGCATACAGAATGCAATGAGACCAAAATACAAATTGGACTTACACTAACATGAGAGAGCCTCAGCCACACTCACATAAGAGGCCGAGAGATGAAAATGAGATGCTTCGAAATGCGTGCACATGGGCACGCAAACCGAGGCAATGGCCCTAAGGCACGAAATGACATGGAAAATGTAAATTGGGCTTACACTAACATGAGAGAGCCTCAGCCACACTCACATAAGAGGCTAATGGATGAAAATGAAGTGTCTCGAAATGCGTGCACGCGGGCACGCAAACCGAGGCAATGGCATACAGAATGCAAATTGGGCTTACACTAACATGAGAGGGCCTCAGCCGCACTCACATAAGATGCCGAAAGATGAAAACAAGCTGCCTCGACAAGACACGCACGCAAAACCGAGGCAAATGATACATGTGCATGAAATGGCATGCAAATGAAAGGTGGCATATGGCATATGAAAAATGCAAATTTCAGTAGCTAAAATGATGCACAAATAGCCCCCGAATTATGACAAAATTACACCCGATGCCCGAAATGCAATGTTATGCACTAAACGCCTACTGACCCTACTAAACATGCATAATATGGACATAACATGTAAAACAGTAGCAAGGCAGCCCCTAAACTAGCATTTTTTCAGTACAAAGTATGGCCAAACAATGATCACAAGTATGGCAAAAATAGCTTGCAAAAATGGGGGAAAAGAGCAGAATTACAAAGCAAGTGGTATATACAATGCTCAAACTGAAAAACACAGTTCTACAAAATTAAAGAGGGGCCAAAAATATGCACATTTACAAGAGATGACATCCCCCAATTCAGTATGTAGATAGGCTAAACATAGCATGCAAAATAATGAGCCAACAAAGGCTATAACATGAGGTACCAAAATCATGCATCAAAAAACCTTGGACCCTTAACAAAACATGAAGAATGGGTCATTTTAAGACACTTTATAAGCCTGATGAAGGCTGAAAACAGAAGCCAAGAAAACCTAACAAAGCATGCAATTTTACGGAATCAAAGATGGTATTACATGAAGTACCAAAATCATCCACCAAATGGCCTAAAACCCTTAATAAAACATTATGAGAAGGCCAAAACAAGGCTCTTTCCAGGCCTGATGAAGACTCAAAACAGAAGCCAAATAAGCTCAAAGGGGCATGCCAAATAGGAGTAGAACATGAATTCAAAGCAAGTGGCATGTAGAGCATGAAAACCAGGTTGAGCCCTTCTTCAATGTTGAAGAGGGGCTCAAAATAAGCATAATATTAGTTCATGAGATGCTCCAAATCAGATCACAAATAGGCCAAATAAATCATGCAATTTTACGGAAAATATGGAGGATTACAAAGAAAGTGCATGATAGAGAGGCCAAACATGATTGATCCCTTCTTCAAAGTTGAAGAAGGGTTCAAAATAGGTCCACTCACAGTATATATCAGCCTCGAAAATGGATCACTCAAAAGCCAAACAAAGCATGCAATTTATTGGCCTAAAGAGTGGTATTGAAAGAGGTGCATCATGGAGACACCAAACAGAGCTGAGCCCTTCTACGAAGTTGTAGAGGGGCTCAAAATAAGCCTAAAACCAGTAGGGGTCGGAGCCCAAAACAAAAAGAAAATAGGGTAAATAATTGACTCAAAATTGAGCTCAAAAAAGGAAATAGAGTTTTACCCTTGAAGATCTAACTTTGGTGGCTTCTTGGCTTCAATTTGTTGATCCTTAGCCTTTGAAAATCACTCCGTTGCTGCTGAAATGGAGGTGGTGATGGTGGTGCTTAGGGTTGATGAAGAGAGGAGCTAGAAACTTGAAGCTTTTAAGGGTTTTGGGCTATGGAAATGGAGGGTTTGGAAGAGAGGCTCTTGAGATGAAATTTTGTAACCTCAACAAAGGAGCTGTCCATCCCTTTAAGAGGACCAAAAAGGGTGTAAAAGGGGAGGGAAATGCATCCAAGCTTTCCCTTCCAAAATATCCCCCGGAGGACAGGGATATTTTGAAAAGCAAATGACAAGTAAAGGGTTCAAAAGGTAAAGTCGGGCCGGCCAGTGGATTGAAGGTGGCTGCCACCCCAACCGGGTCGGGCCACCACTCTCGGCCCGACCATGGCCAAAAAAGAAGTGAAGAATTGGCCGACCACCATGTTTTGGTGTCCTCCTGTGTGTAGAACAAAGTTCCAAGGTTGGAATTTGGCAACTCAAACAGAGTCACAACATTGAACTTGAAGGAGAGGCTCAAAATGAAAGTAACACCATCGCCAACCAAGACTTTTTAGGGTCCTCCCATGTGCCCTCATCACAAATATGTAGTCCCGTCAAGAAAATATCACTAGGGTATTCAACATCGCCCTAAGTGAGCAAAACGGGCGCGGAGGAGCGAAACCGGTTTTCGAACAATTGCTGGCCTCCCACCCTCCAAAGGATCTTCCTGATGCTAAAACAGAGGTACCTGCCAAAATTGAACAAAAACCGATGTAAAATGAATGCTCGGGGCCCAAATCACGCAATTCGGGGTCCCGAAAACCGGCTACAGGCACCGAAAGTGGCATTTGGCCACGGCGGGTATCGAGACCCAGTGTTCTCAAGATGATAAAACAGAGGTCCCCGCCGAAAACCGGAGAAATCGGAGATGGTTGGGCGTCCCAACCGAGGCACACGGCCGACGGTTCAAAACCGGAACCGGCTCCGAATGGGCAAATGGCTTCACGGCCACGAAAAAGTAGCTCACGGCCATCGAGAGATAGCCTACAGACCACTCCCTCCTCAGAAAGAAAACAGAGAAACCGAGTCTGTTCGCAAACCGAGACAAGGCATGTAAGAGAGTTCGAAGTCCGGAGGCAGGCGCCGCCGCAACTCGAGACTTCGAACGAGCACAATATGCAACATCACCGAAGGCCAATCGGTGACGTCTGAGTCTTAAGGTTGGTCAAAAATGGGGTGTCTACAGTTGCCCCTTTTTGACAGAACTCGGAAGTCAAGAAGTGACGAGAGTGAATGTCAAAGCCTAGAGACGACCCATTTTTGACAAGGCCGAAGACTTAGACAATCATACAAGATAAACAGAGATGTGTGCCCGCAGGCGTGCCTTCAGGCAAAAGGGGGCAAAATGCAAATGATAGGCACGGAGCCAGGTGATTATGCAAGTGCAGCAAGCTGTAATGAAGCAAGTATTGACAAATAGATGCAAGCTTTTAAGCAAGAATGCAAAGCAACGACTACATTTCATGCATTAGGAATGTGGAGAATTATTCAATTCACGCCTCGCCTCACACGGAGAAGATACGATACGCGCTGATTCGTCTGGGTCGCATCAAATTTCAAATGAACCGTACATACAATATCGCGGCTCGCAAAATAGAGAAATTCAACAAGAACAATATGCCAACAACATATATTCAATGTGATTCTGTGGATTCGAAAGTTTGACACACGCAGGTTTCCATGAAAGTGGATGCATCACAATGCGAGAAAAGATAATGCGTGACAACACATGCTCAAGCATAGAAGTATTGTACACCAAGAAATCACGCATGACAAAGCAAAACATTCATGAGAATGCAAATTATGAGCCAAATAATGCAAAACGAGCACAAATCAGGGTGCCCGTTTGTTGCGCAGCAACGAGCTGGGAAACGCGCATTTCGGCGACGGCAACTCGATCACGGCCTCTGATTCACCTCCCGGAGAGGTCACAACATGTTTAAAAAGGATACACTCTGATTTTGATGAATAATGATGAGACACATGTCAGAAATTGCAATTGAAGTTCCGGTGGAGCAATTCGGCGCCAGAAAGTGCACTTTTCTTGAACTTTTTCAGTCCCGAACTCCGATTTTCCTCAAAATTTGCAGAGAGGTAGGGAGGGGTGGGGACCATGGTCGGCCAGCTCATTGTTCTAGGAGAGGCCATCGGCCGGAGGAAAAGCAAATGGTCGGCCAAAGGTGGCACGGCCACCGCCAAAAGCAGGCATTTTGGTCATTTTGGAGATTCCTATATATACACTTGCCCACTCACTCAAATCACACCCACAGCCGTGAAATCTTCTTCTTGCTCCCTAAACCATTTTCTCCTTCAAATCAGATTTTATACGCGTCCTCCCCTTTCCACGCAAGTTGTTTTCGCGAAATCTTCCAAATAATAAGCCCTTTGAGCCGACTAAATTTTGATTCCGGGGCTTCTCTTCTCATTGTCACCACTTGAGGTAAGTTTGTCTCATTATTTGGAAGATTTTTTCAGGAGTTGACTTTTGTTGACTTTTTCCAATTTTGGCTCATTTTGCTCATTTTTGCTTCTCTTTGCAGATTTCTTGACATGGCGGGTCATTTCCCTCACGGTGGAGGTTTTCCCAGCGCCGGAGCTGATTTTGATATTATGACATTGCCCCCGAGGGTTCGCCCTTTTGTTCCTTATCGATACTTCAATGTACATAGGCTTCATGAGCTTTTCCTCATTATTTCACCGAAGTTCAACGACGGGTACTGGGATCTTTCTTCATGAGAGTCGAGCAAAGACTCTCCCATGATGCAGAGAGGTATTTTACTTTATTTTCAGATCTTCGTGCATTTTGTATCTTTGCCATGCTTAGACACACGCTTTAGCTTATGACATAGTACTTGCATCCCGAGCATGTGACTTAGCCACTTGAATTTCATGAACACAACTCATTGACTGATTGTGAACGACATTACACATTAGTTAGGAATTGAACACACTACCAAACATTGATTCACCGAACACACAGCTCGAAGTTGAAAATGAGCACACAGCACATACTGACTAAGAGTAGAACACACAGTCCCAAACTCAGATTTTCTGAACACGCAGCCTAGATTTGAAGCGAACACACGTTCTAATCGATTAAGAGTAGAACACACACTCTAAACTCGATGCATCAACACGCAGCCAGATTTGAAGTGAACACACACCTAATCGATTAAGAGTAGAACACACAGCCTCTAAACTCGATGCATCAACACGCAATTTCAGATTTGAAGTGAACACACGTTTAATCGATTAAGAGTAGAACACATACCCTAAACTCGATTTATCAACACGCATCAGATTTGAAGTGAACACATTTAATCGATTAAGAGTAGAACACATACCCCTAAACTCGATGCATCAACACGCAGCCAGATTTGAAGTGAACACACGCCCCATCGATTAAGAGTAGAACACACACCCCAAAACTCGATGCATCGAACACGCAATTTCAGATTTGAAGTGAACATACGTTTAATCGATTAAGAGTAGAACACACAGTCTAAACTTTGATTTATCAACACGCAAGATTTGAAGTGAACACACAATCGATTAAGAGTAGAACACACACCCTAAACTCGATTTCATCAACACGCATTTCAGATTTGAAGTGAACACACAAATTTAATCGATTAAGAATTGAACACAGCCCTAAACTCGATTTATCAACACGCACTGTGATTTGAAGTGAACACACAATTTAATCGATTTGTACATAGCTCATTCATTTCATTTGCACACGCTTTCTTCATTTCATTTGCACACAGCTCGGTTTTATTGTGTACTGAACAAAAGTATTCGTTCTGAATGCAGGTTGGTTCTCCCACCGCGCGTAGGAATGGCTCCACTGCCGCGAGGGAGTGGGATGATGAGCTCCTAAGTCCCGAGACTTGGTTGACTTTGCAGATTCGGACCATTCTCAGGGGGTTATCTCACCGCCTTATCAAGAGGACATTGTTTGTCGCTCAAGGAGAGATGGTGGGACACCACCAATTCTTTCCATTTTTCTCATCGATATGACCATGACCCCATCGACTTCTCAGACTCACCGCCTAGACATAGGCGGTGGACCCATTCCCCACGATTTAAGATATGGGTCAAGGGAGGTCGCTTGGATGCATCTATTGAGGGCACTCCCGCCTGTAGACAGAGCTTCCGGGAGGGTTCGGTATACTTGGTTCTCTTCCCATTTCCGGCGGCCAGAGATGGAGCCTGGGGCTCCCGAGGAGGTCGAGCAGTATACCTGTGGTTTCCTCATGTTCCTCTTTGGCACCACTCTGTTTGTCGATAGAGGAAACATGGTCGGGTCAGATCTCTTGAGTGCCCTAGTAGACCTATCACAGTCAATCAAGATGATTGGGCTACTGCCCGCTACCCTTTATTGTTACATGAGCGCAGCCTCGCACGCTGGGGACTTACTCTACAAGGCCATCGAGAGCTTGGGAGGTACATTCTCCCTCTTGATTTACATTTTGCTCCTCATTACTTATTCATCGCACACACGGCGACTTTGCATTCTCAGATTCTCGCTTTTAGCACTTTGTATTCACATTCCGCACTGCTTTTCTCAGCTATGGGTATATGCATATTTCCCCACATTAGCCCCGGAGATGGAGGTGGCAGGACCTCCTATGACTCCGTTTTCATTGATGTTTGAGGGCGAGCACCTATCGAGGCCTCGAGAGACTCTCTTCTCGCGACAAGATTTCAACAATCGCGCGACAGAGGTATTTCAGAACTCTCAGTTCCTTTCATTTTCATCTTTGATCTGCTTTGTATTTCTTGATTTCTGATTGATTTGTACACTGGTTATCCGCAGATCACCTGGCAACCCTGGGCAGTCTTTGGCGACGATCTCGAGAATCAGTACCCCGGAGGGTCGACTAGTTCCCAGTATAGGTTCCTGCTCGAGGGACCAGTCGGCAGGGCTTGGTTCCTGGGGGAACGCTTTCAGCGTCAGGTGTGGGGGTATGATTCTCAGGACCCTCCCGCCGTGCCTCCACCCACTATGCGGACTGCCGATGTGCTATCATCGAGGAGGTCACTAGGACATGCAGGCACCGATGCTTTTATTACATCTCATTGAGGGAACTACGCCACCTAACGCCGATATATCCGATGCCCCTTGACGGAGTACTGCTCCACCATCGAGGCCCACCGGGCGCACCATCTTCGAAGTCGCGTCTGCCGCAGACATCCCTCTTCTAGTGGCTGGTGCATCTAGAGGTAGAGGCGCTCGATTCCTCCGATCCTCCGACTCTCGATCATCCCGATGGCCGATATGCCGATCGAGTTGACGAGTTGGCGATGGGACTATTCGATTTCGATCCCTATAGAGCCTCCGATGTTCGGTCACAGATATGTCGCTGATCCCGACTCACCACCCAGTATGTTCTACCATTTTTCATTTATCACACAGACATTTTGGCAGTTGCTTATTTATTGATGAGTTAAGCTTGTGTCTGCAGCCACCTCGGGAGTACATAGACCAGATGCTCGGGGTGGTGGCCTCACTTGAGGGGATGGTCCTACGTAAAGAGGCACAGATGTCCATCATGGGCTTCCAGGTACCCTTCATCTCTCTTGCATTTATCATATTTCTATTAACATGCTGGTTTTGAGCATTCTGCTGCACTAATAGGCTGTGTAGAACACATCTGGCACACACCCCACTCACATACTGTACTTGCACCTGCTTTTTATGTTTGAACTGATGTATTGCACTTTTCATTTTCAGATGCCTCCCGTATATGCTTCGACACGAGGTGGGCCACCCGGGCCTTCTCAGAGAGGTCGAGGTGTTAGACCTACTCGAGGTACTGGGCCCCGAGGAGCTGGGCCATCCAGGCCTTACCGAGGAGCTCGAGGAGCAGGGTCGTCTCGCAGACGCAGGGCACCCATTGTCGAGGATGAGGAGGAGGAGGTCGCAGACTGTGTGTCAGAGACATCTCGGGAGGGAGGCTCCGGCCTTGGTTCCGGAGCGAGGCGAGGGCCGAGGGGATCCGGAGGATGACAGCTCTGATCCTGATGGCGATGATGGTGCAGAGGTTGTCCCGTAAAAGAGGATGAGAGGGCCTCCTTATTCCCGTTCCCGAGGATACTGATGTTATTTCTTGCTTTATTTTACTTTTTGGCTAGTAGTTTGTAGCACTTTTGCATTGTTAGGCGCTTTTATTTTCAGAAAACTTGTACCTTTATTTTGTTGTAAAACATGATGGAATGAAACAAATTTTGAAAAGATGTTTGTATTTGAAACTCTTAGCATCAGATCGCATCATTTTGCACAAAATGGAATCGAATGAAAATGTGCCTCATGTATTTACCGTCGTAATGAACCGACGAACAAATCAAAACAACTCGACTCACTAAGAAATAACAGAATCTTAGCAAGTTTACAACTCGATAAACAAAGTACAACAATGTTAACGACTAATAGACAAGACTTAACAAAATTGTATAACCAAAAAGTAACAATTCAAAACACAAAATGCATAAATGACAAAACTTATAACTCGATAAACAAAACAATAACTCGATAAGCAAAACACAACAAAACGTACTTCGGACGGACAATCTGGATAATGGAATGTATCCGAAACTGATAGAAATGGAGGCCTTTGACATTCCCGATGCATGAAAGTGCCTCAAGCTTCCTCCGGGCAAAATAGGACCAACGCGAGGCCGAAAACATTTTGCATTTGGAGCCTAGAGGGTGGTGGCCTACTAGGATAGATGGCGCCGCCACCTCTCCGCAACCTCCGTAAATTTGACACGGTCCTTTGAATAGTGTTTTGCCCTCTATAAAAGCCCCACCCTTGAACTCATTCATTTCATCACCTTTCCTCGCAAAAATGGAGGCATTTCACGTAAAAATCTCACATCTTGGATTTCTTCTTTAGATGGCTCGAGAAGTTGAACTTCCGGGTTTTGGCTTGAATGCACTATTCACGCTAGGCCGACTCCATCGCATCTTCCTTTCCTCTATGCCGCGCAAGGTTTTGGAACCCGTGACGACGCCTTTAGCTTTAAGGCAAGAGGAATGTCCGACTTTTGAAGATTATCAAGTCTAGATGGAGACCGAGCGAGGCGA
This sequence comes from Camellia lanceoleosa, assembly GCA_025200525.1. NCBI lineage: Eukaryota > Viridiplantae > Streptophyta > Magnoliopsida > Ericales > Theaceae > Camellia > Camellia lanceoleosa. The sequence goes on from CM045761.1 coordinate 106,029,939, forward strand.
GGAAATCTTGCCCCAGCTTAATTTTAGCTATGCCCAAACCTTAGGGCGGATGAGCGGTCTTAATGCGCATGATGCTAGATCTCGATTGGTGATGGCATGTTGATATCCCGAGCCCGATGCATCGATTCTCGATGCCGTGACCGCAAAGAACCACTATTGGCAAGGCTTCCTAAAGACGCCTCGCTTGTGCCTACTATCTCATTTTCGTTTGTCTCAGCCCGGAGGAGCTAGCATCCGCTTGATTGAAGTCGCCAAGGCTTGAGGGATGGAAGAGTCAGACGCCATGACATTGGTCGAGACACCGATGGGCTTGGATGCTTTCTACCGGAGACAACCAGGTTTATGGGAGTCCACCATCACAGGTGTAATGTTTCCCACCCAAGCTCACATGTATATTCACTCACACCACTGCCCTGCCCTTTTTTCTCACAAAACCCTCATCTTACTTTTCTCTCATCGCACATCTCTTTATTCTTTATTTTCTCATTTTTCATCCCTCCCCAGATATGGTTGATGGATAAAATGCCAGATGGGGACTCTTGTCCTGCTTACTCAAATTTCGTGGTTACTTCTTTCGCAACGCCTAGTGAATGCTCCTGATGAGAGCTGGTGGTTTGAATGGATGTGCAACTTGTCGGCGGATCGCATTGCGTGGCGTTGTCCTTGGCTCAATCTCCCGGCAATGAGCTATAGCATGTCCCGACAGGTCGGGATTCGATCGACGGCTTGACTCATCGTGGTGTTCTATTTCCCATTCCGTATTCTCGCGGCTTGGGCCGTGATCGACTTGCCCACCGGAGGATAGAGTATCCGCCACATTTCCAGCTTCGAGGCGCACAAATTGCTCGACAGCCGCAAAGATGGAGAGTTAGAGAGCTCGCCCTCGCTTCCTATTTTCGGTTGCACTTTATCTGACGAGTGCTGGGATTGGCTCAACGAAGAAGCACAGGTTGGGCCTAGGTTGGCATCAGAGGCTTCAACTAGCTCTAGAAGGGGGCGCAGGGACACCTGACTTGACTATGCCCCAGATTTATTGCTTTATTAGTACTTTCAAGTTTTCGTTATGAATGTAATAAAAAGCAACTTCAATTGTATGCAAGAGCAAAAGAACTCTGTTTTGAAATCAATGAAATTGAAGGTCGTGGTACTGAAAATTCTCCACTTTTGGTCCAAAAATGGTCTTAGTTGTGAAAAGATTAATTTGAACAAAGTCAACTTTATTATTAAAACTTTTCAAAACTATTTTCGATATGAATCGAATCGACACGCCGAGATCCGCCAACGAGATGCACAACCTCAATCCTAGCAACCGGAAAGTTGCCCTAGTTTGAAAAGTGCCTTGGCAATTCATAGCAACGGAAAGTTGCCCCTAGTCCTAATAACACTGCATCGAGATCACAATAAATGCCGATGAATAGAGATGACCGAGATGATCGTAATGGACAAAGTTGATCGGGAAAAGATTGTGATCGAACTTCAAGATGAAGTCGCCACGATCCCAAAGATGGGAATCAAGTCTTACGAGTTCAGCTTAGGTTCGCCGGTATTTTTACTCTCCTTTGCGCCTAACTTTTGCCAAGGCCGCCTTTTATGGGTTTTCAACCTTATGAGCTCGCTTTTATAATTTCAAATTTTTCTATGCTCGAAGTTTTGCCTAGGTCGCCTTTTCGGTTTTCGCCCAGCGAGCCTCTCAGGTAGTATTTCTTCAACTTGTCCATATTGATCGGTTGGGAAAACTCTAAGCCATCTAGATCCATCGTAACCACACCCACCGACCAGATTGACTTGATGATGTAAGGACCACCAATTGGGTCCGAACTTGCCTCTTGGGTCATGGATGGAGCTCGGTTGTCCTTGAGTACCAAATCTCCTTCTTTCAAGTTCCCGGACTTAACCTTCTTGTTGAAAGCCCGGCGATTCTCGCTGATAACCTTGGATGTGGTACAATGCTTTTCAAATTTCTTTCATCGAAAAGCATGAGTTCTCAACTGCTTCACGCTAATCCGCTGGCTTATCCGCACTCGCCAATACTCGTAATGACGGACCTCAATCTCAATAGGCGTAACGGCCTCCATCCCATAGACCAATGAGTACGGAGTCGCCCAAAGAGAAGTTCTCGATCAAGTCCTCAGAGTCTCACAGAGCAAACGGCAATTTTATCCGCCACCCGATAAGTTTCCACCATCTTCGTAGTATGCGCTTGATGTTCTTGTTGGCGGCCTCAATCGCCCGCTGGTTTGCGTCGGTAAGTAGACGACTTATGAAAAGCCACATTGTATTTCTCCAACAAATCAATCACCTCCTTCTTGAAGTGGGAACCATTGTCCAAAACTATTTCATTTGGGGACCCAGAGCGTAGATGATGTTGTTTCGATGAATTTTGCAACGTGTGAAGCTTTCAACATCGCAGAAGATTGGGCCTCAACCCACTTTGTGAAATAATCTATCGCTACCAAGATGAACTCATGCCCATTCGATCCCTTCACAGAACGGCTCCGATTACATCAATTCCCTGCATGTAAAATGGCCATGGCGAAGTCATGTTGTACCTTTTGACGGCGGAATGTTCATGCGATTTGCATGAATTTGACATTTGTGGCATCACGGACGAAACCAATACAATCCTCCTCCATAGTGGACCAGTAATAACCTTGTCTAAGGATCTTCCGTGCCAACATCACTCCATTCATGTGTGCACCACATTCACCCTCGTGGACGGCTTCCATCAGGCGCTTTGACTCTTCTGCATCAATGCACAGTTTATGCATTCCCAGATGACCCCGTTTATATAGTTTACCCCCGCAGATGATGAACTGAACTGAGATTCTCCTGATTGCTCCCTTGTCTTTGGCATTTACCTCCCGCGGGTATGTTTCTTTCTCCAAAAAGTTCCAGATGTCGTAATACCAGGGTGTTCGCCCCGAACTTCATCTATGGTCGCAATCGACTCATAGGCAGTACAAATTTCGATCGATGATGACCGGACGATCCGACTCCACACGGATGTCTATCATAGATGATAGAGTTGTTAGCTTAATCTGAACTTGTTGTTCTCTCTAGTAGATGAGTAAAACTTAGCTTTTCAAACCGAGGAATCAAGAAATCCAAGGTTTGGTGATACATCATCATATTTTCCTCTTTAACTTTCTAGTTCCTTTAGCTTGAGACACAACAAGGTTCGAATCCCCAATGACATCCAAATTGCCTTGCCCCTAGTTCTAGGGTCGCTCTAAACCAAAGAATGCACGCTTCAGATTCTCGCTTCATTATTTGAGACTTTGAACCGGAGTTTGAAGGCTAGAGGATACGGAATTGTCGGGTGCTATCAAGAACACTCCTATCCCATACCCATGCCGATTTGACGCCTCATCAAAGTACATTGTCCAAGTTTCTCGCCGATATGCGTAATTGATTCATCCGGAATAGGTACTCAATCGCTTCATCCTCAACCGGTGGTCGGCAAGGAACTCGCCATCGCTTCTTCCTTTCATCGACTTATGCCACATATGTGAGATCAAATTCGAGAGCAACAACAACCAACGAGCTAGCCTACCAGAAGTTACCGGTTTCTAAAAGATATTTGATGGGATCTAGTCGTGAAACCAACATTACAGAGTGAGCTAACAGGTAGTGCCGCAGCTTCCTGGTAGCCCATACCAGAGCTAAGCAAGCTTTTTCGAGCGGTGTATATCGGGTCTCGAATTCCAGCATCTTCTTGGTTAAATAATAGATGGCTCTTCCACCTTATCTTCGATTCTTGTGCAAGCATGCAGCCCATTGTAGTCTCAACCAACGACAGATACAAAATCAACGGTTTCTGCTCGTGGTGATAAACGGGTGGGTTCTCAGAGATATTCTTTAACTGCTCAAATGCAATTTTGACATCGGCCGTCCCATTGAACTTTTTCCTTTCTTGAGGAGGCCAAAAGTGGTTCACAAGTCAAGGTTAGTTTTGAAATAAACCGCCTTATGAATTGCACTTTACCTGTAAAGCCTCGCACCTCCTTTTCACCTCTGGTGGCATTTCTAAGATGGCCTTGATTTTGGAAGGGTCGACCTCGATGCCCCTTTATGTAATCAAACCCCAAAGATTTTTCCCGCCAGAACACCAAATGTACATTTCGAGGGTTTAGCCAAGAACCTAATTCCCCGATCCTTTGGAAAACTTGTGCAAGGCGTGTAGTGGCCCTCTCTTCCTTAGACTTGACAATCATGTCGCCCACGCACACCTCAACCTCTTTGTGGATCATATCATGTAGTATTGTGGTCGCGCTCGCTGATAAGTAGCCCCAGCGTTTTTAACCCAAACGGCATTACCCTAGCAAGATGTTTCTACGGTGGTGAATGCGCTTTTCTATCTTCCGCGCCATCACTATCCGGTTGTACCGAGAAGCCATCCATGAATGAGAGCAATGCATGCCCCGGCCGGAAGTCCACTAACTCATCGATGTGCGGTAGGAAAGTCGCCCTTCTGACTAGCTCGCTCAAATCCCTAAAGTCTACACACACCAATCCCGCCATCTTTCTTTGGCACCGAACAATGTTGGCCAACCAAGTCGGATATTCAGATACTAGCAGAAGCTCGCCAATTTGCTTGGTGACCTCTTCCTTAATCTTAAGAGCCCAATCCGGCGGATCCTTCGAAGCTTCGCTGATGTGCCCGCCTCGGGTCAAGGGGATCCGATGTCGCATAATCTCAGATCGATTCTGTGCATGTCTTCGTGAGGACCACGCGAAAACATCTTTGAAATCTTTTAATAAAGCGACTAAGCGCATTCCTCCGAAGACAACGTGGACCCGATCCGACCACCGGGTCCTCCTCAAGACTAATGTTCACGGAAATGATTTCATCCATTAATGGCTTAACAAATCTCTTGCTCTTGCTCAATTAGACGCTAAAACCGGAGGAACTTCGCCTCGCTGCTTTTGATCAAAATTTTGAAAGTCCTAATTAATGCAATAAATTAGGGCACGTAAAAGTACTTAAACCACAGTGCTTCATTCTCATTAGGCACATCCAAATCATCCAATTCATCTGCTACAACAGACTCAAATGAAAAGGAAAAAGACGACCGACAGATCGTGGCATCCGGTTGACACCTCAGAGTACTGTGACCAGACTCGCCGAGCCGAATCGATTCGACTCACAGACTCTGGAATCAGATTCCGCCACTACCGACCTTGTCGCTGACAAAAATCCTCCTCAGACCGCCAAGTGAGAGAGGGTGCGATTGATGCATCCAAGATAGTCACCGGTCGGCTCGCACTGCTTTCATCCCCAATCATGGAAACCATGAAGTTATTCCCCAAGCAATCTTGGTCGATCGGAGGATCGAGAGGAGACATGCCATGCTACCCCATTTCCAATCAGGCTCTCGTGATCCACGCCTTTATTCTCGCTTCAACCTCGCTTGTTGGGTCTGTTCGCCTGCGGGCAACATCATCCCCGGATAGTTGCAGTCAAGAAGATTTCAAACCTGCACGCTTCCTCTCCGCTGCTGAACCATGGCTCGAAGCCGCAAATGGAAAGTCTTCTCCCGACAAAGCGTCTGCTCAGGGTACCTCGGATGGGCCTGCATTAGATCAAAGCTTCCCAAATTGCCGCTTATTTCGGCCATTTTTTTCCTCTCTCACCTGGGCCTCTTTGGTGGGCGATAGCCCACCAAAGGTATGGGTTATGTGGCACTTCGCCAACGCATGACTCTTTCCGCCGCTTTTCCCAATCCCATCCCGGGATATGTTGTAGCTTGTTCATGAGGTAGACGGATTGAGCAATCGACATACACACCTTCATTCACAGTACCATAATGTTTTGCACCACCCTGCCTCACCAAAGTAAATCCCGATATGAACATGTCTTCCATGCCGTGTTCAATCTCCAAGATCGGGCGAGATATCTCCTGAGGAGGATGGATTGATGAATTCCCAAAACAATGGCTACTCCTTTCCATAGGGGTATTTCACCATTTGATGTAGAGTAGATGAGACGACTTTCACCGATGCAAACTGTGGTCGCCTAAAAGCATGTTAAAGGATGCAGGACCTCCAAGACATGAAAATCTACCTCGTGTTGTCCAGTGCCCAATCTTGGTTTGATTTTTATCGTCCCTAGTGACATCCCTACTTGTATTGTCGAGGCTCGATCACTTGAGTAGTCGGTGTGAAGTCCGCAGCTTTTAACCCAATTGCATACGCCTGCTCGCCGCAAGTGACATTGATAGCGGACCCAGATCAACAAGTACCACCGAATCCATTTGTCCCTGCATTCTACAGAGATATAGAGGGGTCTGTTATGATCCACGCCCTCAGGCGGCAATTCCTTGTCTGTAAAGGTCAATGCCAGGGAACCTCCTCCGAAAAATACCCAACCAGCTTGCTCGTGTAGTTTCGATGGAGAGTTTGGCCTTGTCCATAGCAGATAGGACAAATTGCCTATGCACCCTTGAAGCCATAAGCTTCCCTGATGGAGATGTTCCGCTTGTATTTTCTTTAACCGCTTCAAGATGCCTCTTCTTCAACTTGCTTCTCTGCTTTTTCCGCCTCTTTATCTTTCCCCGATGCTTCGGGTTGATCAAGGTGGGGGCTTGAAATACCGCCCACTTCTTGTCATATGGTCCACCTCTTCGAGATACCAGTGTCGTTGGCCACCCGCCTAGCCTTCGCCTGTGGGGCGAGATACAAGTCGCCATCTTCCCACCACATTCCATTAGCATTTAACAGCACTGTCTGTTCGGGCTTGTTTGCGCTCAAGATTTTCCTCCCACATGCTCACAAGATGTTAGCCAGCTGCTTACAAAGACTTTCAACTTCCTCATGGTTCTTTGCTTTTCGGATCCTCTCGTAATCCCATTTCTTTTCTTGTTCCTCCAAATAATTGTTCGGTTTTCAAAGTGTCTTGCTCTTGAGCGAAATTCTTCAGACTGCGCCTCCGCAATTCAATTCGACCTCGCCCTTCCGCCACAAATGGTACAATATCCGGCCGATCATCCAACCACCCGACGACTTCGCCGACTTCAGATTCGAACCCGCTTGATTGATGCATCCCCGATTCTTGGTCGTTGAAAAACTGGAGGTTGGCGAAGTCCTCTTCCATCGCTGTCAGATCATCCCCATCGATTCAAGTTTGTCCCGATCATACACAATTCAAATTTCTTCCGCGGCCCCACACTCAAATTTTAGGGCTCATTGACAAGATATATCCACTCGGATCATAAGCTCGCCACCAAATTCTCGATCGCCCACCCTGCACTCAACAGCTTTTGTTTTCTCGAAGCCCCGCCTGTTCCATTTTCGGTGGTCACCACCTTTGGCTCAGGTTGGGTTGTGGAGGTGTCCATCATGCACAAGTCAGTGCTATCAGGAAGGATCACCTTCGGCTTGGGTAGGTGGGAGGGAGTAATGTAGATACTAGGGTCGTAAGACACGTCCCCAGTTTGGATGAGATTGATTCTTTTGGGTGGATCTTGGTTATGTGCTGGGAGTGGGTTAGTTGTGACGTTGGGTCTCTCGGGAGGTAGAATGATGTTTTTGTCAATGAGGTCTTGAATCTCATGACGCAGCCTGTAACATTGGTCGGTATCATGACCATGCTGCTGGTGGTATTTGCAATATTTGGCTGGGTTGTGGGAAGGGGGGAGTGGATTTGGAGGGGGCCTCGGTCCCAAGGGTTTCAGATGCCCCTTTCTGACTAGAACCCCGAGGACTTTGGACAAAGGCATATGTAGTGGGGAGAAGGTTCGTTGACCCCTGGATTGGTATCTTGAAGCTTGGTTATCGCCTCCCAGATGCATCGAAAAGTTGTGGCAGCTGCGGGCCTTGGTTGGGGAGGGGGAGTGGTGGTGACCATACCGACCTCAAGTTTTGTATTGGCAGAGCCACTCGGCCCGCATTGTTATTACGGTTGAATGTTCTTCGGCCGATCCCGCCCCGGTCAATCAACCCTTGCTTCATAGCATCCTCAATTTGCACCCCCATATCATGTAAGTCCGCGAAGGTGGGGAAGGAACTACAATCATCTTCGTGATAAGTTTTGGTTGGAGATTGCGACAATCATCCGGATTTGATCTTTATCATTGGCCTTAAGGTCATCATCGATGCCTTTGTTTCCACCGAGTGACAAAATCGAGAAAGTCTCTTTCTGCTCGCTTTGTTGTCTCGAGATCACGGTTGTAATCTCGATCCGAGTATTATATGAATATTGTGCAACGAAGGCTTCACCAACTCATCCCAGCCTCTTGACATCATTATCCAACTTTGCATACCAGGGCGGCCACTCGATGTGGTTCGCCAAACAAAGGAGAGAGTTTCAGAGTCCGTTAGGCCCATTGGCCGCAAGATGTCCGAAAACAAGAGATGAACCATGGGGTCCCCTGATCCATCAAAGCGATCGATCCGGGGCATCTTAAATCTGTCTGCAATGTTACGGCCACATCGCAGTAGCCGCCTTTCAATATCCGGGATGGCCTTCACCCCGTGATTTCTTGAAGAGCTTTTCCAACTTGCTCAATTTCAGAGTCGTTCGTCTACCTCGAACTCGAATGGAGAGTCCGGTGATTGGGTGTAATATTTTGGACGCTATGGCAGAAGGGGGCGAGCCACTGCTGGAAGACCCGTGTCCTCTTGGGTGTTTTGGAAGTTTGGCAGAGCTGCTCGTGGATTTGGGAGGGTATTCGGTGTTCTGGTATTCTGGGATTTGGAGGAGCATTCGCCAGATATTCGCTGTAATGGGGCCCCGTGGAGGAGGAACTCGATGCGCCTTAGTGGAGGAGGGACTCGTGTGAAGCAGATGCGATTCTCATTGCTAACTGGTGATCACCGATCGCTGGGCCATGACAAATGCTCATTGCTTAGAAAATTCCGCCGCGGATAGCATCATCTTGCATTTGTTTCATGCTCTCATTCATCCGGGCGATCATCGCTTCCATTGTTGGATTCTTGTTCCATCTCAATAACCGCAAGTGTATCTCTATAGCGTAAACAGAATCTCAACCCGACCGCTCGACACTCAGAGTAGATCGCCGTTCGGTGATCCGTGCTCGACATTAATCGTGGCCTTCGCCTTCTTCTCGTGATCGGTAAAGAGGAACATCGATGTCCGCCAACTAGATCCTCGGACGGCTGAGTTTGCGACCTCGTGTCCAAATTGCTTGGGAGTATCGATCGCTCGAAGCAATCGTATACAAACCGCCCTAGAAAAAAGATAATAAAGCAAAAAGGAAATAAATGACCAAAAACGGGCAAAGATAATGTTTTAATTTAAATACACACAACACACACGGCATACAACACGCAGCTTGATAAGCTGAAATACACTGCCTCAACCATCGATCACTGCTCTCAGACACCGTTTCTAAATCAATCTGATATCCGCATAACCGATTCTCGACATCAATGATGCCCGCAGTTCGATGCCCAAACTCATAAACCGATGCCCGCAGTTCGATGTCAAACTCATAACTCGATACATGCATTCTCAGAGACGACTCTAACAAGCACATAGCAGATAAGGAGAGCCGAAAACACCCCTATGTTAGTTGGGTTTCGCCCTATTTTGTCAGAACTAGGGTTTCACCACGCACGCAATGGCTTCAAACAACCTATAAACGGTAAGCAACCCGCCCTAGTTTGGAATAGTCACTATGGATCCGAATATGCACTAGGTCGAATGGTCAGGGTGCCCCAGAAACCGGGTTTGTGTTCCCATGTTGCCGAGCCTGAGCCGATCAAATTTATGGACATGACTTGACAAGACAAGCCTCCAAATCGCTCGAATGACATATGGCAAACACGGTGTCCTAGGCGCACTAATGCAAATGCAATGCAAAGAAACACACAAGTTTAGTCAAAACCAGATATCACGAAGTTCGAGTCAAGTTCTCTAAATCCTCAAAGAAGTCGCCAGAATCAGAATAAGCCCGCGAGGGACCTCGCATAGCTCGACTCGATTTTGTCGCGTTCCAAATCTTGAACCAAAGAGTCCAAATCCGCAAATCGCTTTTTGAGAAAAACAGATTTTTGAAAGAAGTGCCAAACATGGATCGCTTGGCGATAATGAGTCGCCACCTAAATATTTTAAAATGGGAAATTTAGGAAACCCCGACTGGTGCCAAAAGGCCACGATCCGCCATCACCAAAGTTGGCTCGAACTTGGGTACGATTAGAAGGTCACATCGTGAGCATTCGCCGCGGCCAAAGACCGCCTCTACTAACCATGATATCTGTTTTTGAAAACATTGTGAGTTCTTATTCAAGCTATTAGCCTAGGTTACTATGTGATGCGACAAAGATACAAGTATAGACTGAATTGCCTGAATTGGAACTGAACATCTCATGTTTGTTTGTTTGAAAATGGTTTGATGGTGCTACCCGCAAGTAGGCTAAGACGCGGATTTGCCTGGGCTTAAGAAAACAATGATTTTGCCACTATCTAGTGGGCTTAAAACAAGCATTTGATGAATTATTCCAATTCAGATAACTCAACCTCCACCCACATGCATTCAAGGCGCTTATATCATATAAGCACATAGCCTCATGGTAAGCATGCTATTCATGGTAACACTCACACGCATGCAAGGATGCTAAAGCATAAACTCACCGAGTACTCCTAGCCAAAACAAAAGTCGATTAGAAATCATGCATGATCCTAAATGTGTCAAATGCCTAATGCAACACATGCAAAATGCAACTATAGCAGTTCGGCTATTCTAAACATGGTATATGAGATGCTACAGCTTAGCATGTATTCAATTTGGAATTGAAATACAGATGCGCTAAGGTATGATGCGCCGAGCCCTATATGCATAAAAACAGTATGAATGATGCAAACATGTCATTACATCTATGCTAATTGAAATATGCCCTATATCTAACCATCATAAGCGTATAAATAAAAGGGAGAAAGAAATGGGGTTGGAAGACATACATCACACTCACCCACACTTATTACAATTATGCCCTCACAGAGGGTTCAATAAATAATACAAATTCAATTGAAAGAATAATACAAATTCAAAAATATTACGTATCAATACAGATTCCTAATTAATTTACAATTAACTAAGAAAGTCAGAATCGCAAGCAAGGTGTTGCCTCGATTCGATGAATGATGCATGTTGGGTTTGGCGCTGAAATCCAATCGATGCCCCAATTAGCCTCGCTTATGGCGTGTCTCAAATGCGCCAAACTCAAAAGTTATCGATTTTTCATTTTGTCGCAACAGAGAGCGTGAAAAGGGCATAGCAATGTATTTCACAAATATATGATGCCTCGATCCTCGTACCACCAATCACGATATCGATGCATGATGGCCGAGGAGCCGAATTGCACAACTCAATATAGGATGAATGCACATGAATGCTACAACAAAACCTAACTCCATCATGAATGATCCGGAGTGTTTGACTTGGGAATTGAGACCTGCTCACACCTGAGTACGTAAACGTGCCTGCTTTCCGTGTCTGCCACCGCCTATCCTTAACACGATGCAATATGCATGATATGCATGAAATGCAGCTAATATGCAATCCTAGCATGCACAATGCTATGAAAATGAGATGCCTCGAAATGCGTGCACGCGGGCACGCAAACTGAGGCAATGGCATACGGAATGCAATGAGACCAAAATGCAAATTGGACTTACATTAACATGAGAGAGCCTCAGCCACATTCACATAAGAGGCCGAGAGATGAAAATGAGATGCCTCGAAATGTGTGCACATGGGCACGCAAACCGAGGCAATGGCCCTAAGGCACGAAATGACATGGAAAATGTAAATTGGGCTTACACTAACATGAGAGAGCCTCAACCACACTCACATAAGAGGCCAATGGATGAAAATGAAGTGCCTCGAAATGTGTGCACGCGGGCACGCAAACCGAGGCAATGGCATACGGAATGCAAATTGGGCTTGCACTAACATGAGAGGGCCTCAGCCGCACTCACATAAGATGCCGAAAGATGAAAATAAGTTGTTTTAAATGCGCAAGACACGCACGCAAAAACCGAGGCAAATACATACAGGCATGAAATGGCATGCAAATGAAATGTATATGGCATATGAAAATGCAAATTTCAAGAGCTAAAATGATGCACAAATAGCCCCTAATTATGACAAAATTACACCCGATGTCCGAAATGCAATGTTATGCACTAAACGCTACAAATTTCTACTAAACATGCATAATATGGACATAACATGTAAAACAGTAGCAAGGCAGCCCTAAACTAGCATTTTTCAAGACAAAGTATGGCCCAACAATGATCACAAGTATGGCAAAAATGGGGGAAAAGAGGAGAATTACAAAGCAAGTGGTATATACAATGCTCAAACTGAAAAACACAGTTCTAAAAAATTAAAGAGAGGCAAAAAATATGCACATTTACAAGAGATGACATCCCCCAATTCAAGATGTAGATAGGCTAAACATAGCATGCAAAATAATGAGCCAACAAAGGCTATAACATGAGGTACCAAAATCATGCCTCAAAAAACCTTGGACCCTTAACAAAACATGAAGAATGGGTCATTTTAAGACACTTTCTACGCCTGATGAAAGCTGAAAACAGAAGCCAAGAAAGCCTAACAAAGCATGCAATTTTACGGAATCAAAGATGGTATTACATGAAGTACCAAAATCATGCACCAAATGGCCTAAAACCCTTAACAAAACATTATGAGAAGGCCAAAACAAGGCTCTTACCAGGCCTGATGAAGACTCAAAAGAAGCCAAATAAGCTCAAAGGGCATGCCAAATAGGAGTAGAACATGAATTCAAAGCAAGTGGCATGTAGAGCATGAAAACAGGTTGAGCCCTTCTTCAATGTTGAAGAGGGCTCAAAATAAGCATAATATTAGTTCATGAGATGCTCCAAATCAGATCACAAATAGGCCAAATAAATCATGCAATTTTATGGAAAATATGGAGGATTACAAAGAAAGTGCATGATAGAGGGGCCAAAAATGATTGAGCCCTTCTTCAAAGTTGAAGAAGGGTTCAAAATAGGCCCACTCACAGTATATATCAGGCTCGAAAATGGATCGCTCAAAAGCCAAACAAAGCATGCAATTTATTGGCCTAAAGAGTGGTATTGAAAGAGGTGCATCATGGAGACACCAAACAGAGCTGAGCCCTTCTACAAAGTTGTAGAGGGGCTCAAAATAAGCCTAAAAATAGTAGGGGTCGGAGCCCAAAACAAAAAGAAAATAGGGTAAAGAATTGACTCAAAATTGTGCTTAAAAAAGGAAATAGAGTCTTACCCTTGAAGATCTAACTTTGGTGGCTTCTTGGCTTCAATTTGTTGATCCTTAGCCTTTGAAAATCACTTCTTTGCTGCTGAAATGGAGGTGGTGATGGTGGTGCTTAGGGTTGATGAAGAGAGGAGCTAGAAACTTGAAGCTTTTTAGGTTTTGGGCTGAAATGGAGGGTTTGGAAGAGAGGCTTTGAGATGAAATTTTGTAACCTCAACAAAGGAGCTGTCCCAGCCCTTTTTAAGAGGACCAAAAGGGTGTAAAAGGAGGGAAATGCATCCAAGTTTCTCCCAAAATATCCTGAGGATGTGGATATTTTGAAAAGCAAATGATAGTCAGAAGGGTTCAAAAGGTGGCCGGCCAGTGGATTTCTTGAAGGTGGCCGGCCACCCCAACTGGTCGGCCACCACTCCCATGGCCGGCCATGGCCAAAAAAAGAAGTGAAGAATTGCGGCCGACCACCATGTTTTGGTGTCCTCCTGTGTGTAGAACAAGGTTCCAAGGTTGAATTTGGCAACTCAAACAGAGTCACAACATTGAACTTGAAGGAGAGGCTCAAAATGAAAGTAACAATTGGCCGACCAAGACTTTTTAGGGTCCTCCCATGTGCCCTCATCACAAATATGTAGTCCCGCCAAGAAAATATCACTAGGGTGTTCAACATCGCCCTAAGTGAGCAAAACGGGCGCCGAGGAGCTTAAACTGGTTTTCGAACAATTGCTGGCCTCCCACCCTCCAAAGGATCTTCCCGATGCTAAAACAGAGGTACCGCCAAAATTGAACAAAAACCGATGTAAAATGAATGCTCGGGGCCCAAATCACGCCGTTCGGTCCCAAAATAGGCCGCAGTAATCGAAGTGGCATTCGCCACGAAGGGTATTCGAGACCCCGTTGTTCTCAAGATGATAAAACAGAGGTCCCCGCCAAACCGGAGAAATCGGAGATGGTTGGGCGGTCCCAACCGAGGTACACGGCCCGACGGTTCAAAACCGGAACCGGCTCGAATGGCAAAACGGCCTACGGCCACAAAAAGTAGCTCACGGCCACTGAGAGATAGCCTACAGGACCACTCCCTCCCTGCAGGAAAGAAAACAGAGAAAACCGAGTCTGGTTCGCAAACCGAGACAAGGCACAGGAGAGAGTTCGGAAGTCCGGAGGCAGGGCGCCACCACAACTCGAGACTTCGAACGAACGAGCACAATATGCAACATCACCGAGCGCTCAATCGGTGACGTCTGAGTCTTAAGGTTGGTCAAAAATGGGGTGTCTACACATTGTATTTCAATTTCCAAATTGAATACGTGTTACTTGTAGCACTTCACATGCCATGATTAGGATAGCCGAGCCTGCCTAGATTACATCTTTGCATGTGTTGCATAAGACATTTCAGTATGCTTAGGTCCATACATGGATTTCTAATGAGCTTCTGTTTTGGCTTGGAATACTAGGTGAGCTTTTATGCTTTAGCATCCTTGCATGTGTGTGAGTGTTGCCATAATAGCATGATTACCATGAGGCTAGCTGCTTATGTGATATAACTGCTTGACTGCCTGTGGATGGAGGTTGAATTACCTAAATTGGGACAATGCATTAAAATTGTGAGTTTTAAGCCCACTAGATAGTGGCAAAACCTTCTTTTATAAAAGCCCACTTGAAGGTGGCAAAACCTGCATTTTAGCCTACTTAAAGTAGCAAACCATTTTTAAAATAAACATAAAATGTTTTGTTCCAACTTAGGCGATTTGGTCTATACTTGTTTGTCAGGCGCATAACGAGTAATTCTAGGCTAATAACCTAAATAAGAACATATAAGGTTTTCAAAATAAGATATCACGGTTAGTAGAGGCCTGTCTTCGTGAGTAAAGAGTGCTCATAATGACCTTCCCCGATCGTACCCAAGCTCCCGAGCAGAGACAACTTTGGTGATGACGGACAAGTGGCCTTTGGCACCGAGTCAGGGTTTCCTAAATTCCCCTATAAAAAATATTTAGGTGGCGACTCTGTATCTGGCAAAGCAGTCCATGTTTGGCACTTCTTTTCAAAATCTGTTTTTCTTCAAAACGATTTGCCAGAGTTGGAATCTTTGGTTCAGATTTAGAACCGTGACAAATTGAGTCCTTTGAACTATAGTGAACCCAATGTGAACAGAACGGGAGTCATCCTCCCGAGGTGTTCGGGGGACGTCTACAGTTTCTGGCGACTCTGCTGGGTAGTTTAGAGAGCTTGACTCGAACTCGTGATATCCTGTTTTGACTACACTTATGTGTTTCTTTGCATTACATGTGCATTGGTGCGCCTAGGACACCGTGTTGGCCATCTGCTATTCCTGAGCGGTTTGCCGGAGGCTTGTCTTGTCAAGGCATGACCATAAGGTCGACCGTTATGGCTCGCCAAGATGGAACACAAACCCCGGTTTTACCGGGCACCCTTTGACCATTCGACCTAGTGCATATTCGAATCAGAGTGACCATTCCAAACTAGGACAAAGTTGCTTACCCGATATAGGTTGTTTGAAACCATCACATATGTGAGTGAAACCCTAGCTCCTCGACAAAATAGGACAGAAACCCTACCCCAACATAGGGATGTTTTGGCTCACTTTTACTTACTATGTGCTTTTAGAGTGTATCTCTACAGGGAATGCATATACCACTATAGTCTGTATCCTACACGGGCACCAAGACGATTTTGAGAATCATTATATCCGCAGTATCATATTCAGATTTGGGGCAATGATTTCGGGAACAAAGGATCAAGAATGGAATACGCTTGTTCACCGTCAGATCTGCTTTTGGTGAAGTTGAACCGAGATGTCCTGCTTTTCCCTTTTGCTAGGTAGTCTTGGAACCATAGCTTCAGAAGGCTCCACTATCTCCCAGGTACATTGGATTTGTACCGATAGACTTTGTCAGGTCAGAGATTCAGCTCAAGGGTAATCGTACAGAGAAGGCTAGTCGCACACGATCACCGCTCAGAGGTTACTAAATCAAGGGCCCTTATCCACCTCTCCAAAGGAATGTGTCACGATGGATCAATGTATCACATCGTGGATGGAGGCAATGATGCGCCAAATGCAGAAACTATGAAACTCATGCAACAAGACGTCATCCGCTAAGCGGATTTTCCAAGCAAAGAAGTCGCAATCATGGCTCAAAGGTCGAGCTCATCACCAGTCGCAACAAAGAAAGCGGTGCCTCACATCACAATAAGTTCCTCCCCAAAGAGGAGCTCCAGACTGGGAGACGCCAAATGTCCAGAAGGTACAGACATTCCTAGAGGGCCGCCCCGCCCCCAATTTTACCCAGCTTATCAAAAACACCCACCAACCCACGGACTCTCCCTTGAGTTCGAGACGGATCCCACAAAGATCGGTTGAGCAAGCTTGAAAAGCTATTCAAGAAATCCTGTGAGTCAAGACCATCCTCGACATTGAAGATGGATACCTGGACACAAATTGTGATATTGCCGCAGTTCAAGATGCCTCACATCGACTGCTTTTGACGGGTCGAGATCCCATGGTCCACTTGAGTTTGTTTTAGATGTTTTGCGTCCGGCGGGCTTGACAAGATTACGTAAGCTTCCTTTTTAGTAGGACCTTGCCGGTATCGCAGCCATCCGGGTACGCCAAATTAGAGGACTCAAGAAACGAAGCCGAGGAGATGTCCGAGGCCTTCGTCGCACAATATTCATACAATACCCAAATCGAGATCACAACCCGTGATCTTGAGACAACCAGGCAAGAGCCAAAAGAGGGCTTCTCTGACTTTGTAACTCGTTGGAGGGCCAAAGCTTCTTCGATGACCACCAGGCCGGTCGACAAGGACCAGATACGGATGATTGTGCGCAATCTCCAACCCAGACTGATGCAGAAGATGATTGTCCTCCCCCTACCCACCTTTGCAGACCTCCATGAGATTGGGGTACAAATCGAGGATGCTATAAAGTAGGGCCTCATTGACCAGGAGAAGGAGCAGCCCAGGAGGGCGTTTACCCGCAGTTCGAATGTGACCACCAGTGGTGATGCAACTGCAAGACCTTCTGAAGTGGGCATGGTCACCAACACCACATCACAAAAAGCTACCCCATTCACCGGTGCGTCTAGAAGTAGCTCACAGAAAACCAAATATCCACCTCGAGTCAAGAGGGTTTTCACCCCACTTCATATGCCTTTGTCAAAGGCTCTAGAGGTCTTAATCCGGAAAGGACATCTGAAACCATTGGAACAACGGCCTTTACCTGATCCTCTCTTCAAAGCATGACCGACTAAGCATCAGGCCTACCATCAACAAGCCGGTCATGAGACCGATAGTCGCTTTCAAGGCTTATGATGTACAAGATTTGTTTGACAACAACGCCATCACCGCACCACCAAGAAAGTCTATCGCCACCGGATCAAGAAACTTGGGGATAGTACAAGTATGTGATCGGGACAAACCCACCGCGGCAAGGGTTCGCTTATTTCAGATGTGGGCGATGGCACGACCGCTTTGAGAATTTGCGACGCCGGTTTTGTATGCTCCGCTTGGGTACCGAGTCATTCTGCTGCTTTTGCTTTGAGCCCGCCTCTTTGTCTTGAGTCACTTTTTTGATTAAGGGTCCCTCTTGTCGTATCGAGTCACCCTGCTTTTGTCGAGTCGGGTGATTTCGAGGGAGTTACCTCGACATCACTTGCTTGTTTTATGCCCTCTTTTCATTTTGTTTTGAGTCTGCTTCGCCAGAAGTCGCTTATGCCAATGATTTTGAATAGAACAGCAGTGATTTTCACACTCTTGTGTTTGCTTCGCGTGCCGCTTGTGCCGTAAATTTAAAATGAGATGGAAGTTATTTGACTAAGAACTCATCTTTTCAGGCCTTGAAGTCATTGCATTGGCCTAAATTTTTCAAAACTTTTTCAAACACCGTAGAAAACGAAGAGGAAGAAATTCCTTAGGATTTGCAAAAATTTGATCAATTGAGAGAAAGAGAGTCGTGCTAAGCCCTTGATGAATGAAATCATGCTTGTTAGTGTGAGTACTGAGAAGGAACCTAGCTTTGATCCAGATTGGTCCTACACTGTCTTCAGCGTGAGCGATTTGTCGCTTTCTTAAAAACTTTCAAAAATGTTTTGCTGGTCCTCGGAAGACATGTGTGGAATCGCCTTGAGATTGTGCAAATTTATGATCGCTCTTAGCCTCGAGACTCGACCTCATTTTCAACCTTGACTCAAACTCGTAATGTTCAATGGTTAACTACAACGCGAGGCCTGGAGACCAGATTCAAAGCAAATTTCTAACAAGAGGCAAGAAAGTCAAATCAAGAAGATCGATGTCACAAGAGAGGCTTGGGAAGCTAGATCAAGCCCTCAAACTAGGGGCAAAGATGTCGACAGTTCAAGAGTCAAGATGAGTTCTCATGAATCAACAACCACTCTCCGGATACGGATGGCATCAAAACCCTAAAACCATTTGGCATGGACTTGCTACACTTTTACCCTTTGAGAGGCTCACGGGTCAAAACCCTAAGGGCACCTGCAAAAAGTTAGAGCAAGCAAAAAATACACACAAAAGGAAAGAAAAAAAAATACAGAAAAAAAAGAAGAACAAAGGAAGAAGAAAAACAAAAGAAAAGAAAAAGAAGCTCGCAAGGTCGAAAACCCGCATCGGGCGCCTTGGCAAAAGTTAGAGCCTAAAAGAAAAAAAAAAAGAGAAGAGAAAAAAATGAAAAAGAAATAAAAGAAAGAAGAACAAAGCTCGTAAGGTCGAAAACCTGCAACAGGCGCCTTGGCAAAAGTTAGAGCATAAAAAGGAGAGGTTAAATACCCGAGTGTACCTTAACCTCGAACTACGTAAGGCTTGATTCCTATCTTTGGGATACGTTGGCAACTTCATTCTGAAGTCCAGTCCTAAAACACTTCAAATTCAGTTGTGTCCATGAAATGGTTTTGATCATCTTTGCCTTCTCTGTATCCGAGAGTTCGGTTGTGATCGTCGCTCTGAAGGATTGATTTCAATCACGGTGCTATTTAGACAAGGCAACTTTCTGCTATTCAATGCATCATGTTTTTCAAACAAGGCAACTTTTTCGCTGCCATGCCTCTCCAACAAGGCAATTTCCCATTGCTATGGATCTGAGGTTGCGCATCTCAAGAGTAGTTTCTGTGCTTGTTGAGCATTGGCCGTTTACAAAAATAGTTTTTGAGAATTTTTGTTGAGGTTGACTAATTCTCTCGAAAATTATTCCATCTTTTCCAAAATCGGACCATTTTCTTGGACCCAAAAAAGGAAAATTTTCAGTGCTCATAGCCTGACTTGCATGATTTCAAATCAAAAATCGAATAAGCATGTTAATCTAACTCTCACGTTGGTCAAAATTGTTTTAATAGAAAACAAAAATAAAAAAATGGTCAAAATGATGAACTAGGGGCACAATTGAGTCAGGCTTCCTGTCTTTCCCCCGTCGCCAGCATACTTGCCAGAAAGGGCACAACTGAAGTCAACAACAAAGGGCTGAAAGCTCTCTCACCCTCCAAGCAGCGAGGTATCAAGCCATGTGCGAAGCATAAATTGGAATGGGGCAGGGTGTTCCACTCCCTCACCTGGACAGCTCTGATCACGTCCAAACTCCCTAGCGGGGCATCATCAACCGATGTTAGTCAGCCGATTTGTTACACACCCGCCAGGCGCAACCCTCTATGGGAAAGTTCATCAGGTGCAGAAGAAAAGAATCTAGCGTATCGCTAAGGAAAGAGCTCAAGAACTTCTTGTCTTTTCAACAACCACTTAGGGGAGGGATTTAAAATGAGAGATTGAAGAATAGAGAGGTGCGCGATGAGAGAAAAAGTGAAAAAAGGGCTTTTTCGTAAAAAATAGAGCTTGAGGGCCGAGTGATGTAAGGATCACAAATGAGAAAGGGTGGGAAAATAATACCCGTGAAACAGCCCCTCAGGCACATTCGAAGTCTTGTGTTTTGTTTTGTCTGCCTCGATTCTTGTTTTGAGTCGCTTTCGAGTGTCAATAGATGTGTTTAGGTTGTTTACCTTTGTTTTCTTTTTGAGTCTTTTTCATTGGTTCACCAGAAGCTCAATACCCGGTTAAGAACTCATTTCTCAATTTCAATAAATCATCTTGTGCTCAGAGTGCTGTGCCATTCTCCATATTTGTGCAAAACAAGATTTGTTCTTTCATAAAACCGCAGGGTTCAACCCAGGTCATGTGAGAACAGTGAAACCAGGACCTATTTGAAGCTATAGTGGTTCCGGACTGCAAAATAAAAGCAAAAGAGGAAAACGTCGGGTATCTGAGTTTGTTTCAACTTCAGTAAGTTCCGAGACTACATCCCGTGTGTACCTCTTCAAGCCATGCCAGTGCTCCGAAGTATGAATGTACCTCTACCTCAAGCTCAAGATCAAGTCTACTTCAAACCAGAATAGTGTATCAATCACACCTCATTCCCGTAGTGTATCAATCACACTTCATTCATTCAGTGTATCTAACACACTTTATTTGCTTTAGTGTATCAATCACACTCCATTCACTTCGTGTATCTATCACACACAGTCATTTGCTCCACTTAGTGTATCTAACACACTTCATTTGCCTTAAGTGTATCAATCACACTTCATTCACTTAGTGTATCAATCACACTTCATACTCATTTAGTGTATCAATCACACTTTCTTCACTTGGTGTATCAATCACACTTCTTTCATTTTGTGTATCTATCACGTACATTCTCATTTTGTGTATCTATCATACACATTCTTGTTTTGTGTATCTATCACGCACATATTCACTTTTGTGTATCTATTATGCTCTCACTCAGTGTATCAATCACACTTCACTCACTTTGTGTATCTATCACACCATTCTTCTCTTCATATCACATGTTTGCTGTGTGTATCAATCACACCCTGTTTGCCTCATGTATCTGTCACATGATTACTTTAGTGTATCCATCACACCTCATTTACTTCCGTTTGCTTCATGTATCTCTCACATGTTTATTTAGTGTATCAATCACACTCTCTTCACACTTCTTTCACTTTGTGTATCTATCACACACATACTCATTTAGTGTATCAATCACATTTCATTCTCACTTTTGTGCATCGGTATCTATCACACACATATCCTTTTAGTGTATCAATCACACTGCTCACTAAGTGCATCTATCACACTTTGTGTTCACTTTTAGTATATCAATCATACTTGTTCACTAAGTGCATCTATCACACTTTGTGTTCACTTTTAGTATATCAATCATACTTGTTCACTATGCATCTATCACACTTTGTGTTCACTTTAGTATATCAATCATACTTGTTCACTAAGTGCATCTATCACACTTCGTGTTCACCTTTTAGTGTATCAATCACACTCTGTTCACTAAGTGCATCTATCACACTTTGTGTTCACCTTTAGTATATCAATCATACTTGTTCACATAGTGTATCTATCACACTTTGTGTTCACCTTTAGTATATCAATCATACTTGTTCACTAAGTGCATCTATCACACTTCGTGTTCACCTTTAGTATATCGATCATACTCTGTTCACATAGTGCATCTATCACACTTTGTGTTCACCTTTAGTATATCTATCATACTTGTTCACTAAGTGCATCTATCACACTTCGTGTTCACTTTTAGTATATCTATCATACTTGTTCACTAAGTGCATCTATCTCACTTCATGTTCACTTTTAGTATATCAATCATACTTTGTTCACTAAGTGCATCTATCACACTTCGTGTTCACTTTTAGTATATCAATCATACTTTGTTCACTAAGTGCATCTATCACACGTCATGTTCACCTATTGTGTATCAATCACATTTGTTCACTTAGTGCATCTATCACACTTTGTGTTTGCCTTTTGTGTATCCATCACACTTTTCTCACTTCATTCATTTAGTGTATCAATCACACTTTGTCCATATAGTATATCTATCACACACTTGCTTTGTATCTATCGCATTATGCCTACTTTGTGTATCTATCAGACGCTCGCTTTGTGTATCAATCACACACTTTCTCTTTGTGCATCTATCATACTATGCTTATCTTGTGTATCCATCACACTTTGCTTCATACAAGGTATCCATCACACTACGCCACTTTATGTATCCATCATGTTTTGCTTCATACAGTGTATCAATCACACACTTTTACTTTTTGTATCTATCACACGCTTACCTAGTGTGTCCATCACACTCTCTTCACTTTTGTGTATCTATCACGCATGTTTGTCCACTTAGTGTATCTATCACACTTCGTTCACTTTTGTGTATCTAACGCACACGTTCGTGAGAATTGCATAATTCTCTTACATTCTTTCTGCATGAGATGAAGTTTGGTTCATATCTACTTGCTTGCATAGCATTCGCTTAAAATGTTGCATTTATTTTGCATAATTGCTTCATCACAGCTCTCTTTGCATGATCATAAGTTATGCACTTGCATTGTGCATCACTTTGCATCTTGCCCCTGAACTACGCTGGTTTGATTCCTTGCAAAGGGATACGTAGGCAGCCTGCGGGCACAACCATTTATCTATCTATATTTTGTTTGTTTGTCCAAGTCTTCGGCCCTATCAAAAATGGGTCGTCTCTGGGCTTTGACATTCACTCCGCCATTGTTATGACTTTCGAAGTTCACCAAAGAGGGGCAAATCAGAGACACCCCATTTTTGACCGCCCTCAAGACTTGGACATTACTGATGGTTTGCTCGGTGTTGAGAGATGTGCAGGGCACAGGTTCAATTTCTTCGCAAGGAGAGAGGCAAATCTCAACTTCACACCCGCTTTGGACCACAATTATTTTGGATGGTTTTAGACTTTGAAAACCTCTTCAAAACATTTTTTGAAATAAAATTCCCACGATGTTCCGACGCCGATTTCGCAATGTTGCACTTTTCGTAAACTGCTTTGATGGTGCTACCTCGTAGGCTAAGACGTGAATTTGCCACCCCTGGGCTTAGAAAACGTGATTTTGCCACCATCTAGTGGGCTTAAACAAACATTTGATGAATTGTTCCAATTCAAGTAACTCAACCTCCACCCATAGGCATTCAAGGCGCTTATATCACATAAGAATTTAGCCTCACTAAGAAGCATGTTATTCATGGCAAAGACTTACATCGCATGCAAGGATGCTAAAGCATAAACTCACCGAGTACTCCAAGCCAAAACAAAAACTTGCATTATAAATCATGCATGATCCTAAGTATACTGAAGTGCCTAATGCAACACATGCAAAGATGCAACTATAGCAGGCTCGGCTATTCTAAACATGGCATGTGGAATGCTACAACTAACACGTATTCAATTTGAAATTGAAATACAAATACAGTTTGTATGATGCGCCGAGCCCGGTGGGTGCAAAACAGATGAATGATGCAAACATGCTGTCATACTGTATGCTAATTGAAATATGCCTTATATCTAACCATTGTAAGCAAGTAAATAAAAGGGAGAAAGAAGTGGGGGATGGAAGACATACATCACACTCACCCACACTTATTACAATTATGCCCTCGCGCAGAGGGTCCGAATAAATAATACAGTCCCAAATGAAAGAATAATACAGTCTGAATATTACAGTCCAAATAATATACAAATTCCTAATTAATTAACAAATTAAAGAAGAAAAATTGTAAACTGGCATGCAAGCGTGGACCCGCTGACTCCGCCCAGATAATGAAGTGATACATGTTTGAGCTTCCTTGCAGAAATCCAATCGATGCCCAAATTAGCCTCTCATATAATGTTTCTCGAAATGCGTGCCAAGTCCCAAAAAGTTGCTGATTCTTCATTTTGCTGCAACAGAGAGCAGGAAAGGGGCATAGCAATGTATGAAACGCGCCTCGTTTCCCGTGCCCGGACTAACTCCTATCCCGAACACGATGCAAAATGCATGATATGCATGAATGCAACTAAAATACAATCCTAGCATGCACAATGCTTATGAAAATGAGATGTCTCGGAATGCGTGCACACGGGCATGCAAACCGAGGAAACGATCCTAAGGCAAAAAAAAAAGGGCATACGCAATGCAATTGGACTTACACTAACACGAGTGGACCTCAGCCACACTCACATAAGAGGCCGTCGGATAAAAGTGAAGTGCCTTGAAATGCGTGCACACGGGCACGCAAACCGAGGCAATGGCATATACAATGCAATGATGCTAAAATGAGATGTCTCGCAATGCGTGCACATAGACACGCAAACCGAGGCAATAGCATACACGATGCAATGAGACTAAAATGAGATGTCTCGAAATGCGTGCCCACGGGCACGCAAATCGAGAAAATGGCATACGGAATGCGATGATGCTAAAATAAGATGTCTCGAAATGCGTGCCCACGGGCACGCAAACTGAGGCGATGGCATACACGATGCAATGAGACTAAAATGACATACAGAATGCAAAAATGGACTTACACTAACATGGGTGAGCCTCAGCCACACTCACATAAGAGGCCGAGAGATGAAAAATGAGGTGCCTCAAAATGCGTGCACACGGGCACGCAAACCGAGGCAATGGTACTAAAGTATGAAATGGCACTCCAAATGCAAATTGGACTTATACTAACATGAGAGAGCCTCAGCCACACTCACATAAGAGGCCGAGAGATGAAAATAAAGTGCCTCGAAATGCGTGCACACGGGCACGCAAACCGAGGCGATGGCCCTAAGGCATGAAATGGCATGGAAATGATATGAAAACATGCAAATGAATTTTGGCACTGAAATGTGGGGGAAAACAGCCCCGAAATGAGGCGAAAGTACACCCGATGCATGAAATGGCCCCGAAACATGAATTTAGGCACCCGAAATGGCCTATAGCTATGCAATGCATGCACAATATGGATATGGAACGAAAATACAGTAGCGAGGAAGCCCCAAGACAAGAATTTTTCAGTCATAAAAAAGGGCTAAACAGCAAGCATACATAGGATTAAGCAAGAATGCAAAAATGGCTCCGCAAGTGGGGTATTGAAGCAAGTGATACATGTGATGCCCAAATGGAAAAACACCCTTCTAAAACACTGAATAGGGTCTAAAAATATGCACATTTACAGTATATGACATCCCCCAAATCAGTATGAAAACATGCTAAAAATGCCATGCAAGATTGAGGCCACAAGAGGATATAACATGAAGTAGGCCAAAAATTCATCCAACAAGAGAAGACCCTTAATGAAATATGTCAAGAAGATCAAAATATGACTCTTTCCAGTTCTGATGATGGCCGAAAACAGAAGCTAGATAAGCTTAAAAAATCATGCAAAAATGGGGGTCAAAGAGGGATATAATGACAAGTATAACATGGAGACCCCAAACAAGGTTGATCCCTTCTACAATGTTGTAGAGGAAAAAAATCTAATCCTACTCACAGTTCATGACATGCTCCAAAACAATTTACATATAGGCCAAACAAATCATGCAAATTTACGGTAAATAGAAGAGATTATGAAGCAAGTACAAGATAGGGGGTCTAAACAGGTTGAGCCCTTCTTCAATGTGGAAGAGGGGCTCAAAATAGGCCCACTTACAGTTTAAATTGTGCTCAGAAACAGATCACTCATAGGCCAAATATAGCATGCAATATTGTGACATAGAAGATGATATTGAAACAAGTGCAAGTTAGGGATCTCAAACAGGGTTGAGCCCTTCAACAAAGATGAAAATGAGCTCAAAAGAGGACCACTTTTAGTATTGGTCGGAGCTCAAAACAAAGGTATAAATAGGGCCAAGAAATGAACCAAAAATGAGCTAGAAAAGAGGGGTGGAGTATTTACCCTTGTAGACAAGTCTTGGCTGCCTTTTGCTTGAAGAATGGATGCCTCCTAGCTGCTGGAAAGCACTCCTAGCTGCTAGAAATAGAGTAGTGATGGTGGTGCTTGATGGTGATGAAGAAATAGAACCAAAACTTGAGAATTTGAGAGAGATGGAGAGAGATATGTATCTAAGCTCTTAAGGGAGTTTTTTCTAACCCTAGCCTAAGAGTTGGGAGGTTCCTTTATATGGACCAAAAGAGGAGGGCAAAGGTGAGGAAATGCACCCAAGTGTTCCTCCAAAATATCCCCAGATACAGATCTTTTTCTGGGGGAAACAAATTATACACCAGAAGTGTGGATCGAGAGGGTCATGGGGCCTCCCACTTTTCTTGCAGTGGCTGGCCACACCCCTATGGCCGGCCCATTAGGGTCAAAAGGTCATCGAGAATTCTGCCGCCACCAAAGGTTGGTGTCCTCCCAAGTGTGTACAACAAGATCCTATGGTTGAAATTTGGCAACTCAAATAAGAGAGACAACATGCCACTTTAGAAGGGGTTCAAAAGGTCCAAATGCAATTATCGGCCAAGTGTTTTTAGGGTCCTCCCATGTGTGTACAACACAAATATGTGGTTTTGGCTCAAAGAAAATGGCCCTAGGGTGTTCAACATTAGCCCTAAGAGAGAAAATCGGGCGCTGGGGCGGAGGAGCATAATCGGTTGTTGAGACAATTGCTGGCCTCCCACCCTTCAAAGGATCTTCCCGGTGATAAAACAGAGGTACCGCCAAAATGAACAAAACCGATGCAAAACAAATGTTGAGGGCCAAACGCTGCAAATGGGGTCCCAAATCGCCGCAGCACCGAAGTGGTGTTTGGCTACTTAAGTGGGTATCTAAGACCCAAAGGTGTCCTCGAAGGGAGTAAATGAGATGCATGCCAAAACCGGAGGAATCGGAGATGGTTGGTGGTCTCAACCGAGGCACACGCCCCGACGGCCCAAAACCGGAACCGCCCGAATGGTAAATGGCCTACGGCCACTAAATGTAGCCCACGGCCAATCGAGAGATGGTCTACGGACCTCCTCCCTCGTGAAAGAAAACAGAGAAAATCGAGTCCGTTCGCAAACCGAGGCAAGGCATGAAGAGAGTTCTAAGTCCGGAGGCATGCGCATGTCGCGACTCAGACTTCGAATGAGCATAATATACAATATCACCGAAGGCCAATCGGTGACGCTCGAAGTCTTAAGGTCGGCCAAAATGGGTGTCTACAGCTGCCCCTCTTTGACGTAACTCTAAGTCAAGAAGTGACAGAGGAATGTCAAAGCCTAGAGACGACCCATTTTGACAAGGTCAAGAGTTAGACAATCATACAAGATGAACAGAGATATGTGCAGCGCGTTCGCAGAAAGGGGGGCAAAATGCAAAGCTTACATGCAGAGCCAAATGATCATGTAAATGTAGCAAGTCAGAATGAGGCAAGTATTCGCAAATAGATGCAACAGCTTTTAAGCAAGAATGCAGCAACAACTACATTTCATGCTTAGAATGCGAGAATCATTCAATTTCGCCGTGGTTCACACTTGAGAAGATATTTATACTCAAGGCTGATTCATCCGTCGCATCAAATTTCAAATGAACCGCATATACAATATCGCGGCTCGCAAAAGAGAGAAATTCAATAAGAACAATATGCTAACAACATATATTCGGCAGATTCATGTGTTCCGAAGTTTGACACACGCAAAGGCGCCAAGGAATGTATCGCAATGCGAAAGGAACGCGATGACAACGACGCTAAGCATAGAGGTATGGTACACCAAGAAATCATGCATGACAATGCAAAATGCTCATGAGAATGCAAGTTATATGCACAACAACGCAAAAACGAGCATAAATCGGTGCCTGCTTGTCATAAACAACGAGTAAGAAAAACGCAGATTGGTAGGGCGACTCGATCGTGGCCTCTAATTCACCTCCCGGAGAGGTTACGACATGTTCGAAAAGGATACACCTTGATTTTGATGAGTGATGATGAGATACATGTTAGAAATTGTAAATAAGTTCCGTGAGCAATTTCACCAGAAGTGCACTTTTCAAACTTTTTCAGTCCCGAACTCCGATCTTTCTCAAAATTTGCAGGAGCTAGGTGGGGTGGGGAACACCACCGCCAAGTGGTTGCTCTAGGGAGGCCACCGCCAGAAACAAAAAGTAAATGGCCGGGTTTGTAAAAGGTGGCTTACCACCGTCCAAAAAGCAAGGGGCAATTTTGTCATTTTGGCTCATTTCTATATATATCCTCCTCCATTCATTCCGAAATCACTCCACAGCTGCAAAAACTCCTTCCCTTGTTCTCAAACCATTTTTTTCCTTCAAATCAGACTTTATACGCCGCTTACCTTCCACGCAAGTTGTTTTCACTTAAATCTTTCAGCTTTTAAGCACTTTGAACCGATTAAATTTTGATTTCGGGCTTTTTCATTTTCACCACTTGAGGTAAGTTTGTCTCAATATTTGGAAGATTTTCTCGGAGTTGACTTTTGTTGACTTTTTCCATTTCTGAGTTGACTTTTGTTGACTTTTTTCCAATTTTGGCTCATTTTTGCTCTTTTTGCATTTCTTGAAATGGCGGGTGATTACCTCATGGTGGAGGTCCTCCAGTGCCGATGATTTTGATATCATGACATCGCCTCGAGAGTCCGCCTTTTATTCTTTGTGAGATACGCCCACTGCTGGCACATGTGTTGTCAGGCTGCTGCTTCACTGGTTCAATGACCGCACCCGGATTTACTTTACGAGAGTCGAATAAAGACTCTCTCTCACGATGCACGAGAGGTATTTTACTTTATTTTTTGCATTTTTCATGCATTTTGTAGCTTTGTCATGCTTGAACACACAGTTTTAGCTTATGACATAGTACTTTGTTTGCATTCTGAACATGGGACTTAAACACTTGAATTGTCAACACACGTCATCGATCGATTGATTGTAACGCATTACGGTACACATTAGTTAAGAATTGAACATACGCTCAAGTAATCGATTTGTCGAACACACACCAATTTGAAGGTGAGCACGCTGCACACATTGATTAAGAGTAGAACACATAGTCCCAAACTCCGATTTTCCAACACACACCAAGTCGATGGTGAACACATGCCACAATGATTGAGAATAGAACACATGTTCTAAACTCTGATTTTCCGAACATGCCTGTTGATGGTGAACACACAAATTTCACATCGATTGAGAGTAGAACACACACCCCAAACTCCGATTTTCCTCAACACACAAGTCGATGGTGAACACACAAAATTCCACAATGATCGAGAATAGAACACACACCTAAACTCCGATTTTCAACACGCAATTACTTTGATGGTGAACACACAAATGACTGATTGAGAGTAGAAAACACATAGCCCAAACTCCATTTTCTCAACACATACCCAAGTCGATGGTGAACATGTTCACAATAAATGATTGAGAATAGAACACACAAATTCTAAACTCCGATTTTTGAACACGCAGCATTTTGATGGTAAACACACACCTACATCGATTGAGAGTAGAACACATAAAATTTCTAAACTCGATTTCAACACACAAATTAAGTTGATGGTGAACACACAAATGTACCCACAAATTTTTCTCAAATTTGAACACGCAATAAATACTTAAATTCTTCAACACGCAATTTCAGATTAAATTTGAAGTGAACACACAGCCCACCGAGTAAGATTTGAACACGCAGCCCAAAACATGATTTCCATCAACACGAGCCCAGATTTGAAGTGAACATTTACGTTCGAGTAAGATTTGAACACGCACTTAAAACATGATTTATCAACACGCAGAAATTTCTGACGATTAAGTGAACACGTTGTTCATCGATTAATGATTGAAACATATAGCCTAAAAAACACAAAGTTACCGAATTACTAAATTCGTGATTTGAAGTTTTTGAACACGTTAAAATTCTCAATCGGGATTAAGGATTTCTCTGAACATAATCACTAAAACACAAAGTTACTAACACTGCACCCCACTTGAGATTAAGGATTGAACACGCAAATGTTCTAAAACATGTAAGAGTTACCGAACACATGAAATTTCAGATTTGAGATTTGAACACGCACTCTTAAAACATGAAAGTTATCAACACGCACTCTGTATTTGAGATTTGAACACTTGTCTAATCGATTCGTTTATTTGTACATGCTTATTTCATTTCATTTGCACACAGCC